>JAJOZX010000402.1:1042500-1225000 GCA_023014485.1 Bathynomus jamesi
GGTTACCTCATTTTTTCATTTGTTCCGTTCTCTCTCTCTCGTCTTGCGCGGAATATCTCCTATACAAGCGTCGTTTCTTTACGTTATTTATACTGCGTGTTCTTTGCAGTTGAATGTATATAATGTTACGGCATGCGGGAGGTGCCCCCTTGGGGCATTGGTTTCTGCGAGTATGTAGAAGAATTACGGCATTTGGAAGAGTGAGGTCCATGGTGTAATGGTATCGCGTCTGACCGGCAATCGGAAGATCCCGGTTCGATTCCCAGGTGGTTACCTCATTTTTTCATTTGTTCCGTTCTCTCTCTCTCGTCTTGCGCGGAATATCTCCTATACAAGCGTCGTTTCTTTACGATATATATATATATATATATATATATACATTTCATGAATGAGTGATTTGGAAAGGAAGATCTTCTAACTTTATTGAAAGCTCGGAATTTAAGCAATATTTTCATGTAAAAACATTTGGCTTACATTTTCTCTCTTTTTGAGAGAACCCATTGGTTGGCACTGACGAAGATTCAGTGCCAGGTCTCGATGTTGTCACGCTAGAGATATAATTATCTCAGTTAATGACTCCCGTGCCAGGTTTAATATACATAATAATAATAATAATAATTTGATTTAATTAATTACATTATAATTGTATAATTTCGACCCATGATTATGTAATTTTGATACTAAAACTAAAAATTGATCCCGTCATTTGAAACAAAGAAGCATTAAATGAATGCATAAGTAAGTGTTGACAATAACTTGCTGCCACAAAGTCCGTTCCTTTTTATTTCTAAACAGTTTATGATGTTAAAACAATTAATTCTCATTCATTTATATGATTTTTCCACCCCGATTCTCGAGAGGCAAATGTAATCTTGGTTTTGCGCACACGTGAACGTTTCTTGCGTTATATAACTCGAAGTTTTATGTTTACTTTCCCTTTCGTTAATGTTCAAACATTTTCCCAAAATGGTTCGGTCATGGGGGAGTATTTATTGTCTCTTCCTGAGCATAAAAAACTGAGTGTACGTTTTTTTAATTAATACTAAATGCAGTCCATCGCTGCTATAATGACTACAATCCATAATGTTTCGTAACAGTCACTGAACGGGAGAGATTAAATTTAACTCTTTGGATTCCTTGTGTAAGCGAAGCAAACGGGAAAAGAGCCTTCTGTAGGCGTCGCCCAAGGCGTGATTTGGTGAACGCAGAATGTCCATTCGATAGTGAAAGTTGAAGCACGATTTACTCAGCAGAAAAGTAGCGAACAAGAACCGCTTATGGCTATCTTCCCTATTAATAATATAATACAACTAATTCTGGCGTCGCTGCCATTAAATTCTTTCTTTTTTAGTAAAATGCAGAAATATGATGTTATTTCTCATTTCAGAAATAATTCAGAATGACAAGCAAACTTTTATTCTTAAACTCTAATTAACTGAATCGTAGTAAGTTTAAATTTACGGAGGAAGAAACACTACGATTAAATATAATTACAAAAGAAACAAGAGAGAGAGAGAGAGAGAGAGAGAGAGAGAGAGAGAGAGAGAGAGAATTTCGTGCCCTGCATATGACTTTCCTTCTCTGGCTCATGGCTCATGATACATTTGTTACGTCACTGCGTTACAAGTTGCTCACACGTTACGTCACTGCGCTTTCCATTAATTTGATGCTACTCTCCAAGTGTAAAAGAAGAGGAAAGAAAACAAACATAATAAATTCAAGAAGCGAATTTTAAATACAAATAATTATAATCAATTTACTAAGAGTCAGATTTAAAATGAAAAGAATATATATATATGTGTGTGTGTGTGTGTGTGTGTGTGTGTGTGTGCGTGCGCGCGTGTATGTGTCATAGTAAGCATTGATTTATGAAAAATGTATCTCATACTGAATTTATCCCATTTGAAAATAGTGAATCCTGGTGATATTGCATGAATGACCAATTTTCCACTCACACAATTTATTTATAAGTCGTCATTTAAATGCGTTTTCGTATCATATTTAAAAACTCGTTTCAGTCTCTCTCCGTTTATCATTTTTTAATTTCTGTTCACGGTAAATAATCAACCGAAAATGCGACTCTTACAGTCGGAAAATTTTAGGTTCGAAAACTAAAATTTTCTTACATTTTACGAACGAATTTACATTTGCATCGTATAAATCGCGAATAAACCGTAAAATGAGTACGAGTTTGAACGAACTGGCAGAGTGAATAGGAGAAAGAGAGATAAAGAGATCGAATGAGAGATAAATAGAGTCTGACCAAAAGACAGAATGAGAAGCGCGAAAAGAGAATTTACTTTCATTTGTAACCAAATAATTTTAAATGTTTCACTTCACCGCTTCATTTACACTAAAAAAAAATATATTAAAATAAAATAAATAACAATAATTAAACTTTCATTACAAAAGCGAAATTTTGCACACACACACACACACACACACATTGTGTGTGCGTGTGTGTGTGTGTCTGTTTGCACGGTTTGAAAAACTTATTCAGTACATCTTTATGCTATTAATTCATTATTTACAGAATGTCTATTAGAGTCCGCGAAATCTTGAAATACTATTTTAGTTTTAAAATCTCAACTTAACTGTCAGATGAAATGTTTCTCTTTTCTGTCCTTGTCCTTGTCCTTTCTCAGTATTTGTCCATAGTGCCTAACACTGTCTGTCCACACAAAAATCCACTTATTACCTAGTCATTTCTAAAATAGATCATTTTTAAATAAAAGAAAGCCCTTTAAAGAAAAGCATGAGACTAGATGGACCGCGGAAATGGCTCATGATAATTCTGATAGTCCACAACGAGTCACCAAATGAAAGCCTTTATAAATCAGCACAAAACATACACGGTGAAATCAAACGTTACACACATGTAAATAAAAATATATAAAAACAGACACAAAAATGAAAAATTATTTCATGTAATACTTTTTCTAATTAAACGCAATTATAATATACATATATATATATAAATAATACATTTGTAGTTAACACAAAAGTCCACTAAATAAATAAGTAGAGTCCACGCATTCAGCGTCACTGTCAAATTTTTTGATAAGCATAATTTTGAAAGCGAAACTTCGAAGAAAACGAGAACCTACCTTGGTGAAGGTCCGAAAGGGTTTGTGCGGATTTTGGTTCAAACTGAAGTCTTAACAACTTTACTTTCACTTGGATTAGAGGAAGGAACTCTGAAAGTCATTCGCTTTTCATTGGCGAACACACTTTAATATTTGGTGTTTTCCATGTTATTTATACGAATAATAATCAGCACAAAATCTTGGTGGCACCATTTTCACATTTAATTGTGGCATGGTGAAAGATTATTTGTATTAATTTCATTACAGCTATTGCAATTAATCTGAAATATTACTTTATGTTCAGTTATAAATTTACATACTTAATTCTGACATTATACATAGATTAAAAGGTTCACATTCGCGTTTACAAAGTGAGAGATTTTTGTCTTTCACTCGCCAGTCTGAATATAAAATAAATGTTTTAATATGGCTTTCAGGTGCCAATGAACGGCATTACAAAAGCCCAAAAAAATTCTGAGTCTGGTATACAGTATAATGTGTATACAGCTAGGGTGGATCAATCCATGGCACTTTTTAGCAAACTAATTATATATTACTTGTGACTCAATAAAGATACGTAGACGCGGTAAAAAGCAACAAATAGACCATGGTTTTAGCTTTAAAATAATTGATTGTTTATTAGGAAACTAGTAGAATGGTTGTATAATTTTAATTATAAAAATAGTAAAACTGTCACAGACAATGTAAAGCTCTTCGGGCGAAAATACACATGCAAGCTCTGGTATTGTTTTATGCAAATCCTTCGTTTAATCGCACACACACACACACACACACACATTTCAATCTTTCAAATGGTCCGTGCGATAATTCCTCATTTCACGAAGGTCAAGCTTGTCGCCCTTCCTCTCAAGTTGGCCTAGTGAAGTAGGGATTGTTCTGAGCCAGGCGTCTAATCTTCTTTTGAAGATGTCCACCGCAACACTACTCGTGTTCCTTAGGTCTTTGGGCAGCTGATTAAAGAGTCTTGGTCTTCTCACAACAAAACTATTTTCTTTCAAGGTTAAGGATGTTCCCTGTCTAGCCTTTAATTTGGGAACACGACACAGTCTTCTTTTTCTACTTTCCACTGTTGTTTCGGGAGTTACAGGGTTCAGAGTAAGATTAGGGACTAGTTTCTCCATTATTTTCCAAATGTAAATAATGGTGTATCTCTCTCTTCTCCTTTCCAGTGAATATAGGTTTAATTCGCGTAACCTTTCCCAGTAAATTAGTTCTTTGCACCCATTGATCTTGGCTGTGAAGCTTCTCTGAATCCCTTCTAGCTGTCTAATATCTTCTGTTTTATATGGGCATGTTAGGATCGAGCAGAATTCCAATTTGGGTATGATCAGTGTTTTCAGTAGAGAAATCATTATATTCCTATCCCTTTGTTTAAAGGTTCTCAGTATCTGCCCAGTTATTCTCTTTGCTCTGTTTACTGCTATCTTATTTTGTGTTTAAAATTTCGCATCATCATTCATTACAACTCCTAAATCTTTTGCTTTAGAATTTCTCTCAATTTCCTGTTCATTTGGGGTATAATATTCCATGGATTTTAGGTCTTCTCTTTTTCCGTACCGTAACAGCTGAAATTTCTCTGTGTTAAACTTCATATTTTTGTCTTCTGTCCACTTGTAGATTATGTTCATGTCAGTTTGTAGAGATCCTATATCTTCTGGGTTTCTTACTTTTCTACTGAGGTTTGTGTCATCGGCAAAGGATGTTACTGTGCTGTCTCTGGTAACGTCCTCATCTATGTCAGCTAGCATGATTATGAAGAATAGCGAAGCTAATACTGTTTCTTGTGGTACTGAGCTGAGGACCTCTGATTCTGATGAAGATACGCCTTGTACTGTAACGACTTGCCGCCGCTCACTAAAGAAATTATATATCTATTTCCCTACTTCTCCTGTTATTCCCATATATTTCAGTTTATGTATTATGATTCCATGGTCACACTCGTCGAACGCTTTGGCAAAGTCTGTGTATATTACATCATAGTTTTCATTACTTTCCAGTGCATCAGTAATGTTGTTGTATTGTTCCATTAGTTATGATAGGCATGATCTGCCTGACCGAAACCAATGTTGGTTATCATTTAGGTTTTTCTGAGTTTCCAAAAAGTCATAGATTTTCTGTCTAACTATTCTTTCAAATATTTTAGTTAGATGAGATGTAAGCGACACTGGCCTATAGTTTTTAGCCTCGGATCGATCTCCTCCTTTATATATTGGGACTATGTTCAGGCTCTTCAGGATGCCCGATATTTCTCTCGTGTCTAGTGATCGTCTCCATATCCAATATAGGGACTCAGCGATTGCATTCTTGCAGTTTTTGATCAGTGTGGCATTCCATTTATATATATATATATATATATATATATATATATATATATATATATATATATATATATATATATATATATATATAATATATATAAAAGGTTCAGAGTAGAGGTGGAAAGAGTACATCAGTTTTTGTTGTACTCATACTCGTACTCGAAGTAATCTTAAATTCCCGTTATTGTACTCATACTCGTATTCGATATAATCTGAAATCACTGTAATCGTACTTGCACTCAAACTAATTTCAAATATGAGGATCTGTCCTAGACTCCCTCCGAGTGTACCATGAAAGCAACAGTTTACAACTTTAATTTCAATATGGTTTATAGTTTCAGATTTATTTACTATATTTTTATGCAATACTTTACATTTATAATATTATTAATAACTAAGTAGCAACTTTTGTAGCGAAAAACCTTAGTGAAGAACATGTCTTGTGTTTTATTACTGAATAGGTACTGAATAGGTAGGTAAAGAAAAAATTTACAGTATGCTGCGATATATATGTAACAGTAAATACATTTTGTTCATTTCATGTCACATTTTGGATCAATGAAAGAAAGCCATCCCCAAAGGTTTCTAGTAAACAATGCCACCCCCGAATTGTGTCAGTGAAAGAAAGCCACCCCTGAATTGTGTCAGTGAAAGAAAGCCACCCCCGACCCATTTGGGGGTGGCTTTCTTTCATTGATCTGTTAGCCTTATAAGGCTAATTAACGAAAATATCACGACCTAACCTAACCAATCGTTAGGTCAACTGTACGCCCTTGACGATTGGTTAGGTTAGGTCGTGATATTTTCATTAGTTTGTCTTATAACTAACTACCTACCTAAATAACTTACAGATCAATGAAAGAAAGCCACCCCTGACCCGTTTGGGGTGGCTTTCTTTCATTGATCCCACATTTTTTCCCTTCTCACTGCAATGCGGATATATGGCCTAATAAGCTTTTCTCACGCAAGCAGCCAAGCACCAGTTAAAGTTTGAAACCATACTCTTACAGGCGTACTCGTACTCGAACGCTAATAAAACCATACTCGTGCTCCTACTCAAGCACTAAAAAGGTATACTTGTACTCGTACTCAGCCACTCAAAATATATTGTACTCGTACTCGTCCAACTCCATGATTTTGGTACGCTTTCCACCTCTAGTTCAGAGAGCGTCCTACATAGAGCTAGGTACAAATACAAAGGACGTGTAGCTAGACAGAAGATATTGCTCTCAGAAACTAATAAGAGTAAATGATACGAGTGGTCCATGCAGATGAAGAACAAATCTGATCAATTTTGGTGCTCTTTTGTCTTCTCAGATGAATCAAGATTCGAGCAGTTCGCTTCAGGGTAGGGAGAACCTGTGGAGATGTGTTCAATCTCGAATTGGTGCATCTCACTGTAAAATTCTGTGGTTGTGCTATTATGGTGTGGACAGGCATTTGGTACTCTGAAGAAAAACTGACCTTTTGTTCGGAGAGGGACATCTTAATACACATATCCATCTTAGATAAGAACCTCCTGCCTTTGTTTCTGAGTGGTATACTTCACCTGAGGATATCATGTTTCCAGAGGATGGTACCGTTGCTTTAGGACAGGGGTGGGGAACCTGCCGCCTGCGTGCATAATGTGTAATTAAATTAGTGTAACTTAATTGCCCGCGGAGAGCTTCATCAATTAAAGTCATACACTATTTACATCTTAATTATGTCCCAAACTATTTTTAAAGCTGCAATTTGACCAGTAGAGTATTTTAGTTAAAATCTGCCCGCTACACAATAAAGGTTCCCCACCCCTGCTTTAGGGGAATTTGGAGCACTTTGAAACTTGCCCCTGGAGGCCTTCACCTCCGTTATGAGGGGCCCTCCTTCCTTAAGTTCCTTACCCCCGTTTATGAGGCCTCACCGTCTTTCATGATGGGCATTTGTGGGTTTGCCCCTTGAGGGGCCCCAACTCACCCTTCGGTTCCTCACCGCCTTTCATTAGGTGCGTTTTACGTCACATGATCTTTCATGAGAGATATTTGTAGGTTAAAAAAAATCCAACCTAACCTAAGGTTGATTTGAGAAGGAAAACAAATTCATGGCTCTTTTTACGCAGCATCCCCCGCCAACACCCCCGTAACGCCCACCGCTTTAAGCCTCGTAACAACCGACCCATCCATTTTTCCCTCAGCCTGTTCGTTTTAAATTTGAACCACAGCACTTCTGGTCGCGTTCAAGGAAGTTATTTATATGCACAGGGGGTAGCGGCGTTCCTGAGACATCAGGTTTCTGCTTATATATATATATATATATATATATACATTCAACTGCAAAGAACACGCAGTATAAATAACGTAAAGAACGACGCTTGTATAGGAGATATTCCGCGCAAGACGAGAGAGAGAAAACGGAACAAATATATATATATAATATATATACACTAGTAAATGAAGCTTAGAAACAACGTATATATTATGTATATAAGAAGAAGAAGAACTGAAAGAGAGTAGAAAGCTGTAAGTATAGTGATCTGACAAATTCTTTAACGCCGACCGTTGCCTTATGGCAACATGAACTCGACAACCGATTTTCAGCCTTACGCTCTGAATACTAGAGATTACTTTGGCTTGAACAGGACAAAATCTTAAAATACATTTTTATAATTTAAATATGAGAGAGACTAACAGCCAGAAAACACAACCTATTCTACTCAATAGACCTATACGAAGACTTGGAAGTCTCAAAAAATACAGCAGACACTGGACAAACGAATATTTTCGCAGAAGGCATTAAAAATGTTTCTTCTGCCAACTGAGTGTAAATTCATCATTTCGTTTTTATACATTAATTAATGCCGATATCATAAAAACACAAACACAAATGCAATTTTAATTTCTAAACAATTTTTTTTGGTCTGATATTTGTATTAGGAATTAGATCCGGAAAATATTAACTAATTTTATTTAAATTACATTTTATTTATCTAATCTAGGGGTAGCTTATATATTTCGTTCAACAAGTGTTAAAACCCAGCTGATCATCCTTCCACACAATAAAAGAAATTGGTTGGTAGATAAATGGGTATCCTGGGTAGCCTAGTGGTTAAGACGCTGGGCTGCTGGTGGGGCGTGGTTCGGATTCCACGTTAAACTGTAGGTCAAAAGTGGAGTGAAAAGCTTGAACTTCGTCAGAATGAACAATTCGGGCAGAAGCAAACAAAATATTACCAACGGTCTGTATGCATATATATATATATATATATATATATATATATATATATATATATATATAACCTAGGTTAGGTTAACCTAACCTAACCCAACCTCAAATACAGGAAATGGGTTTATATCTCTCATGAAAGACCATGTGAAAGACGGTGAGGAACCGAAGGGTGAGTTGGGACCCCTCAAGGGGCAAACCCACAAATGCACCTCATAAACGGGGGTGAGGGACTTAAAGAAGGGGGCCCCCTCATAACGGAGGGATACTGATGGGCGTCACGTCGAATCCTACTCTTAATTATTTAATAAATGTTACCACGTTATCATTTTATGATTGAATTCCATATAATTTCCAAGTGCTTCACAAAAATAGATCCTGACTTTATGTACACCCTGTATATATATATATATATATATATATATACATATATATACAGGGTGTACATAAAATCAGGATCTATTTTTGTGAAGTAATTATTTTTTTCTATTTTTCTTTTCAGAAGCCCTTAGAATGAATACAGAAGAGCGTGTGGCAATAGTAATTTGGCGAATCGAGGGAAAGAAATACAATGACATCAGAGAGAAGTTTAGAAGGAGATTTCATAAGCCGGGGCCAATAGACAAGAAAATACGAAATTGGTGAGCAAATTTAAACGAACGGGATCTGTAAATGATGAAGCAAGATCAGGACGACCGTGTATGTCAGATCTTACCGTGAATGCAGTACGCGGAATTATCACTGAGGAGCCACGTACGTCCGTTCGTGCTGCATCACACAGACTCGGCCTCCCGACGTCATCTGTGCACAAAATTCTGAAAGTTAATTTGCAGAAGAAAAGCTATCATTTGCAGGTTTTACATGATTTACATGAGGAAGATTTCCCTCGACGAAGTGCTGTGTGTGCTGATCTCGTAGAACAAATCTGGAGTGATAATTTAATGGACAACATTCTCTTTAGTGATGAAGCCACTTTCCATACGTGTGGAAAAGTAAATCGCCATAACTGTCGAATTTGGGCAGATGAAAGACCGAATGATTTCGTCCAAAATTGGGAAAGAGACTCACCTAAAGTTAATGTCTGGATGGGTTTAACAAAATCTAAGGTTTATGGTCCTTTTTTCTTTGCTGAAGCTACAGTTACGGGCTTATTTATCTGGACATGTTGCAGCAATTCCTTGAACCTCAGCTGATTGGGGATAGGATTGTTAGTACCGTCGTCTATCAACATGATGGTGCTCCTTGTCACTATGCCAAAATTGTTCAGGATGATCTAAATGGACGTTTTCGAAATCGCTGGATCGGACGCGGAAGCAACAGACCTTGGCCAGCGAGATCACCAGATTTAACCCCTTTAGATTTCTTTGCATGGGGCTTTATCAAATCGCACGTCTATCAGACGAAGATTACGAGTCTTGAAAACTTACGTACACGTATTCGAACTGCTGCAGATAACATAACCCCGCAAATGCTCCAGAATGTGTTTAGAAATGCTGCGGAACGATTTGAGCTGTGCAGGGATACTAATGGGCGTCACGTCGAATCCTACTCTTAATTATTTATTAAATGTTACCACGTTATCATTTTATGATTGAATTCCATATAATTTCCAAGTTCTTCACAAAAATAGATCCTGACTTTATGTACACCCTGTATATATATATATATATATATATATATATATATATATATATATACAGGGTGTACATAAAATCAGGATCTATTTTTGTGAAATAATTATTTTTTCTATTTTTCTTTTCAGAAGCCCTTAGAATGAATACAGAAGAGCGTGTGGCAATAGTAATTTGGCGAATCGAGGGAAAGAAATACAATGACATCAGAGAGAAGTTTAGAAGGAGATTTCATAAGCCGGGGCCAATAGACAAGAAAATACGAAAATTGGTGAGCAAATTTAAACGAACGGGATCTGTAAATGATGAAGCAAGATCAGGACGACCGTGTATGTCAGATCTTACCGTGAATGCAGTACGCGGAATTATCACTGAGGAGCCACGTACGTCCGTTCGTGCTGCATCACACAGACTCGGCCTCCCGACGTCATCTGTGCACAAAATTCTGAAAGTTAATTTGCAGAAGAAAAGCTATCATTTGCAGGTTTTACATGATTTACATGAGGAAGATTTCCCTCGACGAAGTGCTGTGTGTGCTGATCTCGTAGAACAAATCTGGAGTGATAATTTAATGGACAACATTCTCTTTAGTGATGAAGCCACTTTCCATACGTGTGGAAAAGTAAATCGCCATAACTGTCGAATTTGGGCAGATGAAAGACCGAATGATTTCGTCCAAAATTGGGAAAGAGACTCACCTAAAGTTAATGTCTGATGGGTTTAACAAAATCTAAGGTTTATGGTCCTTTTTTCTTTGCTGAAGCTACAGTTACGGGGCTTATTTATCTGGACATGTTGCAGCAATTCCTTGAACCTCAGCTGATTGGGGATAGGATTGTTAGTACCGTCGTCTATCAACATGATGGTGCTCCTTGTCACTATGCCAAATTGTTCAGGATGATCTAAATGGACGTTTTCGAAATCGCTGGATCGGACGCGGAAGCAACAGACCTTGGCCAGCGAGATCACCAGATTTAACCCCTTTAGATTTCTTTGCATGGGGCTTTATCAAATCGCACGTCTATCAGACGAAGATTACGAGTCTTGAAAACTTACGTACACGTATTCGAACTGCTGCAGATAACATAACCCCAAATGCTCCAGAATGTGTTTAGAAATGCTGCGGAACGATTTGAGCTGTGCAGGGATACTGATGGGCGTCACGTCGAATCCTACTCTTAATTATTTAATAAATGTTACCACGTTATCATTTTATGATTGAATTCCATATAATTTCCAAGTGCTTCACAAAAATAGATCCTGACTTTATGTACACCCTGTATATATATATATATATATATATATATATATATATATATATATATACAGGGTGTACATAAAATCAGGATCTATTTTTGTGAAATAATTATTTTTTTCTATTTTTCTTTTCAGAAGCCCTTAGAATGAATACAGAAGAGCGTGTGGCAATAGTAATTTGGCGAATCGAGGGAAAGAAATACAATGACATCAGAGAGAAGTTTAGAAGGAGATTTCATAAGCCGGGGCCAATAGACAAGAAAATACGAAAATTGGTGAGCAAATTTAAACGAACGGGATCTGTAAATGATGAAGCAAGATCAGGACGACCGTGTATGTCAGATCTTACCGTGAATGCAGTACGCGGAATTATCACTGAGGAGCCACGTACGTCCGTTCGTGCTGCATCACACAGACTCGGCCTCCCGACGTCATCTGTGCACAAAATTCTGAAAGTTAATTTGCAGAAGAAAAGCTATCATTTGCAGGTTTTACATGATTTACATGAGGAAGATTTCCCTCGACGAAGTGCTGTGTGCTGATCTCGTAGAACAAATCTGGAGTGATAATTTAATGGACAACATTCTCTTTAGTGATGAAGCCACTTTCCATACGTGTGGAAAAGTAAATCGCCATAACTGTCGAATTTGGGCAGATGAAAGACCGAATGATTTCGTCCAAAATTGGGAAAGAGACTCACCTAAAGTTAATGTCTGGATGGGTTTAACAAAATCTAAGGTTTATGGTCCTTTTTTGCTGAAGCTACAGTTACGGGGCTTATTTATCTGGACATGTTGCAGCAATTCCTTGAACCTCAGCTGATTGGGGATAGGATTGTTAGTACCGTCGTCTATCAACATGGTGGTGCTCCTTGTCACTATGCCAAAATTGTTCAGGATGATCTAAATGGACGTTTTCGAAATCGCTGGATCGGACGCGGAAGCAACAGACCTTGGCCAGCGAGATCACCAGATTTAACCCCTTTAGATTTCTTTGCATGGGGCTTTATCAAATCGCACGTCTATCAGACGAAGATTACGAGTCTTGAAAACTCACGTACACGTATTCGAACTGCTGCAGATAACATAACCCCGCAAATGCTCCAGAATGTGTTTAGAAATGCTGCGGAACGATTTGAGCTGTGCAGGGATACTGATGGGCGTCACGTCGAATCCTACTCTTAATTATTTAATAAATGTTACCACGTTATCATTTTATGATTGAATTCCATATAATTTCCAAGTGCTTCACAAAAATAGATCCTGACTTTATGTACACCCTGTATATATATATATATATATATATATAATATATATATATAATATATATATAATATACAGGGTGTACATAAAATCAGGATCTATTTTTGTGAAATAATTATTTTTTTCTATTTTTCTTTTCAGAAGCCCTTAGAATGAATACAGAAGAGCGTGTGGCAATAGTAATTTGGCGAATCGAGGGAAAGAAATACAATGACATCAGAGAGAAGTTTAGAAGGAGATTTCATAAGCCGGGGCCAATAGACAAGAAAATACGAAAATTGGTGAGCAAATTTAAACGAACGGGATCTGTAAATGATGAAGCAAGATCAGGACGACCGTGTATGTCAGATCTTACCGTGAATGCAGTACGCGGAATTATCACTGAGGAGCCACGTACGTCCGTTCGTGCTGCATACACAGACTCGGCCTCCCGACGTCATCTGTGCACAAAATTCTGAAAGTTAATTTGCAGAAGAAAAGCTATCATTTGCAGGTTTTACATGATTTACATGAGGAAGATTTCCCTCGACGAAGTGCTGTGTGTGCTGATCTCGTAGAACAAATCTGGAGTGATAATTTAATGGACAACATTCTCTTTAGTGATGAAGCCACTTTCCATACGTGTGGAAAAGTAAATCGCCATAACTGTCGAATTTGGGCAGATGAAAGACCGAATGATTTCGTCCAAAATTGGGAAAGAGACTCACCTAAAGTTAATGTCTGGATGGGTTTAACAAAATCTAAGGTTTATGGTCCTTTTTTCTTTGCTGAAGCTACAGTTACGGGGCTTATTTATCTGGACATGTTGCAGCAATTCCTTGAACCTCAGCTGATTGGGGATAGGATTGTTAGTACCGTCGTCTATCAACATGATGGTGCTCCTTGTCACTATGCCAAAATTGTTCAGGATGATCTAAATGGACGTTTTCGAAATCGCTGGATCGGACGCGGAAGCAACAGACCTTGGCCAGCGAGATCACCAGATTTAACCCCTTATTTCTTTGCATGGGGCTTTATCAAATCGCACGTCTATCAGACGAAGATTACGAGTCTTGAAAACTTACGTACACGTATTCGAACTGCTGCAGAACATAACCCCGCAAATGCTCCAGAATGTGTTTAGAAATGCTGCGGAACGATTTGAGCTGTGCAGGGATACTGATGGGCGTCACGTCGAATCCTACTCTTAATTATTTAATAAATGTTACCACGTTATCATTTTATGATTGAATTCCATATAATTTCCAAGTGCTTCACAAAAATAGATCCTGACTTTATGTACACCCTGTATATATATATATATATATATATATATATATATATATATATATATATATATATATATATACAGGGTGTACATAAAATCAGGATCTATTTTTGTGAAATAATTATTTTTTCTATTTTTCTTTTCAGAAGCCCTTAGAATGAATACAGAAGAGCGTGTGGCAATAGTAATTTGGCGAATCGAGGGAAAGAAATACAATGACATCAGAGAGAAGTTTAGAAGGAGATTTCATAAGCCGGGGCCAATAGACAAGAAAATACGAAAATTGGTGAGCAAATTTAAACGAACGGATCTGTAAATGATGAAGCAAGATCAGGACGACCGTGTATGTCAGATCTTACCGTGAATGCAGTACGCGGAATTATCACTGAGGAGCCACGTACGTCCGTTCGTGCTGCATCACACAGACTCGGCCTCCCGACGTCATCTGTGCACAAAATTCTGAAAGTTAATTTGCAGAAGAAAAGCTATCATTTGCAGGTTTTACATGATTTACATGAGGAAGATTTCCCTCGACGAAGTGCTGTGTGTGCTGATCTCGTAGAACAAATCTGGAGTGATAATTTAATGGACAACATTCTCTTTAGTGATGAAGCACTTTCCATACGTGTGGAAAAGTAAATCGCCATAACTGTCGAATTTGGGCAGATGAAAGACCGAATGATTTCGTCCAAAATTGGGAAAGAGACTCACCTAAAGTTAATGTCTGGATGGGTTTAACAAAATCTAAGGTTTATGGTCCTTTTTTCTTTGCTGAAGCTACAGTTACGGGGCTTATTTATCTGGACATGTTGCAGCAATTCCTTGAACCTCAGCTGATTGGGGATAGGATTGTTAGTACCGTCGTCTATCAACATGATGGTGCTCCTTGTCACTATGCCAAAATTGTTCAGGATGATCTAAATGGACGTTTTCGAAATCGCTGGATCGGACGCGGAAGCAACAGACCTTGGCCAGCGAGATCACCAGATTTAACCCCTTTAGATTTCTTTGCATGGGGCTTTATCAAATCGCACGTCTATCAGACGAAGATTACGAGTCTTGAAAACTCACGTACACGTATTCGAACTGCTGCAGATAACATAACCCCGCAAATGCTCCAGAATGTGTTTAGAAATGCTGCGGAACGATTTGAACTGTGCAGGGATACTGATGGGCGTCACGTCGAATCCTACTCTTAATTATTTAATAAATGTTACCACGTTATCATTTTATGATTGAATTCCATATAATTTCCAAGTGCTTCACAAAAATAGATCCTGACTTTATGTACACCCTGTATATATATATATATATATATATATATATACAGGGTGTACATAAAATCAGGATCTATTTTTGTGAAATAATTATTTTTTCTATTTTTCTTTTCAGAAGCCTTAGAATGAATACAGAAGAGCGTGTGGCAATAGTAATTTGGCGAATCGAGGGAAAGAAATACAATGACATCAGAGAGAAGTTTAGAAGGAGATTTCATAAGCCGGGGCCAATAGACAAGAAAATACGAAAATTGGTGAGCAAATTTAAACGAACGGGATCTGTAAATGATGAAGCAAGATCAGAACGACCGTGTATGTCAGATCTTACCGTGAATGCAGTACGCGGAATTATCACTGAGGAGCCACGTACGTCCGTTCGTGCTGCATCACACAGACTCGGCCTCCCGACGTCATCTGTGCACAAAATTCTGAAAGTTAATTTGCAGAAGAAAAGCTATCATTGCAGGTTTTACATGATTACATGAGGAAGATTTCCCTCGACGAAGTGCTGTGTGTGCTGATCTCGTAGAACAAATCTGGAGTGATAATTTAATGGACAACATTCTCTTTAGTGATGAAGCCACTTTCCATACGTGTGGAAAAGTAAATCGCCATAACTGTCGAATTTGGGCAGATGAAAGACCGAATGATTTCGTCCAAAATTGGGAAAGAGACTCACCTAAAGTTAATGTCTGGATGGGTTTAACAAAATCTAAGGTTTATGGTCCTTTTTTCTTTGCTGAAGCTACAGTTACGGGGCTTATTATCTGGACATGTTGCAGCAATTCCTTGAACCTCAGCTGATTGGGGATAGGATTGTTAGTACCGTCGTCTATCAACATGATGGTGCTCCTTGTCACTATGCCAAAATTGTTCAGGATGATCTAAATGGACGTTTTCGAAATCGCTGGATCGGACGCGGAAGCAACAGACCTTGGCCAGCGAGATCACCAGATTTAACCCCTTTAGATTTCTTTGCATGGGGCTTTATCAAATCGCACGTCTATCAGACGAAGATTACGAGTCTTGAAAACTTACGTACACGTATTCGAACTGCTGCAGATAACATAACCCGCAAATGCTCCAGAATGTGTTTAGAAATGCTGCGGAACGATTTGAGCTGTGCAGGGATACTGATGGGCGTCACGTCGAATCCTACTCTTAATTATTTAATAAATGTTACCACGTTATCATTTTATGATTGAATTCCATATAATTTCCAAGTGCTTCACAAAAATAGATCCTGACTTTATGTACACCCTGTATATGTATATATATATATATATATATATATATATATATATATACAGGGTGTACATAAAATCAGGATCTATTTTGTGAAATAATTATTTTTTTCTATTTTTCTTTCAGAAGCCTTAGAATGAATACAGAAGAGCGTGTGGCAATAGTAATTTGGCGAATCGAGGGAAAGAAATACAATGACATCAGAGAGAAGTTTAGAAGGAGATTTCATAAGCCGGGGCCAATAGACAAGAAAATACGAAAATTGGTGAGCAAATTTAAACGAACGGGATCTGTAAATGATGAAGCAAGATCAGGACGACCGTGTATGTCAGATCTTACCGTGAATGCAGTACGCGGAATTATCACTGAGGAGCCACGTACGTCCGTTCGTGCTGCATCACACAGACTCGGCCTCCCGACGTCATCTGTGCACAAAATTCTGAAAGTTAATTTGCAGAAGAAAAGCTATCATTTGCAGGTTTTACATGATTTACATGAGGAAGATTTCCCTCGACGAAGTGCTGTGTGTGCTGATCTCGTAGAACAAATCTGGAGTGATAATTTAATGGACAACATTCTCTTTAGTGATGAAGCCACTTTCCATACGTGTGGAAAAGTAAATCGCCATAACTGTCGAATTTGGGCAGATGAAAGACCGAATGATTTCGTCCAAAATTGGGAAAGAGACTCACCTAAAGTTAATGTCTGGATGGGTTTAACAAAATCTAAGGTTTATGGTCCTTTTTTCTTTGCTGAAGCTACAGTTACGGGGCTTATTTATCTGGACATGTTGCAGCAATTCCTTGAACCTCAGCTGATTGGGGATAGGATTGTTAGTACCGTCGTCTATCAACATGATGGTGCTCCTTGTCACTATGCCAAAATTGTTCAGGATGATCTAAATGGACGTTTTCGAAATCGCTGGATCGGACGCGGAAGCAACAGACCTTGACCAGCGAGATCACCAGATTTAACCCCTTTAGATTTCTTTGCATGGGGCTTTATCAAATCGCACGTCTATCAGACGAAGATTACGAGTCTTGAAAACTTACGTACACGTATTCGAACTGCTGCAGATAACATAACCCCGCAAATGCTCCAGAATGTGTTTAGAAATGCTGCGGAACGATTTGAGCTGTGCAGGGATACTGATGGGCGTCACGTCGAATCCTACTCTTAATTATTAATAAATGTTACCACGTTATCATTTATGATTGAATTCCATATAATTCCAAGTGCTTCAAAAAATAGATCCTGACTTTATGTACACCCTGTATATATATATATATATATATTATATATATATATATATATATATATATATATACAGGGTGTACATAAAATCAGGATCTATTTTTGTGAATAATTATTTTTTTCTATTTTTCTTTTCAGAAGCCCTTAGAATGAATACAGAAGAGCGTGTGGCAATAGTAATTTGGCGAATCGAGGGAAAGAAATACAATGACATCAGAGAGAAGTTTAGAAGGAGATTTCATAAGCCGGGGCCAATAGACAAGAAAATACGAAAATTGGTGAGCAAATTTAAACGAACGGGATCTGTAAATGATGAAGCAAGATCAGGACGACCGTGTATGTCAGATCTTACCGTGAATGCAGTACGCGGAATTATCACTGAGGAGCCACGTACGTCCGTTCGTGCTGCATCACACAGACTCGGCCTCCCGACGTCATCTGTGCACAAAATTCTGAAAGTTAATTTGCAGAAGAAAAGCTATCATTTGCAGGTTTTACATGATTTACATGAGGAAGATTTCCCTCGACGAAGTGCTGTGTGTGCTGATCTCGTAGAACAAATCTGGAGTGATAATTTAATGGACACATTCTCTTTAGTGATGAAGCCACTTTCCATACGTGTGGAAAAGTAAATCGCCATAACTGTCGAATTTGGGCAGATGAAAGACCGAATGATTTCGTCCAAAATTGGGAAAGAGACTCACCTAAAGTTAATGTCTGGATGGGTTTAACAAAATCTAAGGTTTATGGTCCTTTTTTCTTTGCTGAAGCTACAGTTACGGGGCTTATTTATCTGGACATGTTGCAGCAATTCCTTGAACCTCAGCTGATTGGGGAGGATTGTTAGTACCGTCGTCTATCAACATGATGGTGCTCCTTGTCACTATGCCAAAATTGTTCAGGATGATCTAAATGGACGTTTTCGAAATCGCTGGATCGGACGCGGAAGCAACAGACCTTGGCCAGCGAGATCACCAGATTTAACCCCTTTAGATTTCTTTGCATGGGGCTTTATCAAATCGCACGTCTATCAGACGAAGATTACGAGTCTTGAAAACTTACGTACACGTATTCGAACTGCTGCAGATAACATAACCCCGCAAATGCTCCAGAATGTGTTTAGAAATGCTGCGGAACGATTTGAGCTGTGCAGGGATACTGATGGGCGTCACGTCGAATCCTACTCTTAATTATTTAATAAATGTTACCACGTTATCATTTTATGATTGAATTCCATATAATTTCCAAGTGCTTCACAAAAATAGATCCTGACTTTATGTACACCCTGTATATATATATATATATATATAATATATATACAGGGTGTACATAAAATCAGGATCTATTTTTGTGAAATAATTATTTTTTTCTATTTTTCTTTTCAGAAGCCCTTAGAATGAATACAGAAGAGCGTGTGGCAATAGTAATTTGGCGAATCGAGGGAAAGAAATACAATGACATCAGAGAGAAGTTTAGAAGGAGATTTCATAAGCCGGGCCAATAGACAAGAAAATACGAAAATTGGTGAGCAAATTTAAACGAACGGGATCTGTAAATGATGAAGCAAGATCAGAACGACCGTGTATGTCAGATCTTACCGTGAATGCAGTACGCGGAATTATCACTGAGGAGCCACGTACGTCCGTTCGTGCTGCATCACACAGACTCGGCCTCCCGACGTCATCTGTGCACAAAATTCTGAAAGTTAATTTGCGAAGAAAAGCTATCATTTGCAGGTTTACATGATTTACATGAGGAAGATTTCCCTCGACGAAGTGCTGTGTGTGCTGATCTCGTAGAACAAATCTGGAGTGATAATTTAATGGACAACATTCTCTTTAGTGATGAGCCACTTTCCATACGTGTGGAAAAGTAAATCGCCATAACTGTCGAATTTGGGCAGATGAAAGACCGAATGATTTCGTCAAAATTGGGAAAGAGACTCACCTAAAGTTAATGTCTGGATGGGTTTAACAAAATCTAAGGTTTATGGTCCTTTTTTCTTTGCTGAAGCTACAGTTACGGGGCTTATTATCTGGACATGTTGCAGCAATTCCTTGAACCTCAGCTGATTGGGGATAGGATTGTTAGTACCGTCGTCTATCAACATGATGGGCTCCTTGTCACTATGCCAAAATTGTTCAGGATGATCTAAATGGACGTTTTCGAAATCGCTGGATCGGACGCGGAAGCAACAGACCTTGGCCAGCGAGATCACCAGATTTAACCCCTTTAGATTTCTTTGCATGGGGCTTTATCAAATCGCACGTCTATCAGACGAAGATTACGAGTCTTGAAAACTTACGTACACGTATTCGAACTGCTGCAGATAACATAACCCCGCAAATGCTCCAGAATGTGTTTAGAAATGCTGCGGAACGATTTGAGCTGTGCAGGGATACTGATGGGCGTCACGTCGAATCCTACTCTTAATTATTTAATAAATGTTACCACGTTATCATTTTTATGATTGAATTCCATATAATTTCCAAGTGCTTCACAAAAATAGATCCTGACTTTATGTACACCCTGTATATATGTATATATATATATATAATATATATATATATATATACAGGGTGTACATAAAATCAGGATCTATTTTTGTGAAATAATTATTTTTTCTATTTTTCTTTTCAGAAGCCCTTAGAATGAATACAGAAGAGCGTGTGGCAATAGTAATTTGGCGAATCGAGGGAAAGAAATACAATGACATCAGAGAGAAGTTTAGAAGGAGATTTCATAAGCCGGGGCCAATAGACAAGAAAATACGAAAATTGGTGAGCAAATTTAAACGAACGGGATCTGTAAATGATGAAGCAAGATCAGGACGACCGTGTATGTCAGATCTTACCGTGAATGCAGTACGCGGAATTATCACTGAGGAGCCACGTACGTCCGTTCGTGCTGCATCACACAGACTCGGCCTCCCGACGTCATCTGTGCACAAAATTCTGAAAGTTAATTTGCAGAAGAAAAGCTATCATTTGCAGGTTTTTACATGATTTACATGAGGAAGATTTCCCTCGACGAAGTGCTGTGTGTGCTGATCTCGTAGAACAAATCTGGAGTGATAATTTAATGGACAACATTCTCTTAGTGATGAAGCCACTTTCCATACGTGTGGAAAGTAAATCGCCATAACTGTCGAATTTGGGCAGATGAAAGACCGAATGATTTCGTCCAAAATTGGGAAAGAGACTCACCTAAAGTTAATGTCTGGATGGGTTTAACAAAATCTAAGGTTTATGGTCCTTTTTTCTTTGCTGAAGCTACAGTTACGGGGCTTATTTATCTGGACATGTTGCAGCAATTCCTTGAACCTCAGCTGATTGGGGATAGGATTGTTAGTACCGTCGTCTATCAACATGATGGTGCTCCTTGTCACTATCCAAAATGTTCAGGATGATCTAAATGGACGTTTCGAAATCGCTGGATCGGACGCGGAAGCAACAGACCTTGGCCAGCGAGATCACCAGATTTAACCCCTTTAGATTTCTTTGCATGGGGCTTTATCAAATCGCACGTCTATCAGACGAAGATTACGAGTCTTGAAAACTTACGTACACGTATTCGAACTGCTGCAGATAACATAACCCCGCAAATGCTCCAGAATGTGTTTAGAAATGCTGCGGAACGATTTGAGCTGTGCAGGGATACTGATGGGCGTCACGTCGAATCCTACTCTTAATTATTTAATAAATGTTACCACGTTATCATTTTATGATTGATTCCATATAATTTCCAAGTGCTTCACAAAAATAGATCCTGACTTTATGTACACCCTGTATATATATATATATATATATATATATATATATATATATATATATTATATATACAGGGTGTACATAAAATCAGGATCTATTTTTGTGAAATAATTTTTTTTTCTATTTTTCTTTCAGAAGCCCTTAGAATGAATACAGAAGAGCGTGTGGCAATAGTAATTTGGCGAATCGAGGGAAAGAAATACAATGACATCAGAGAGAAGTTTAGAAGGAGATTTCATAAGCCGGGGCCAATAGACAAGAAAATACGAAAATGGTGAGCAAATTTAAACGAACGGGATCTGTAAATGATGAAGCAAGATCAGGACGACCGTGTATGTCAGATCTTACCGTGAATGCAGTACGCGGAATTATCACTGAGGAGCCACGTACGTCCGTTCGTGCTGCATCACACAGACTCGGCCTCCCGACGTCATCTGTGCACAAAATTCTGAAAGTTAATTTGCAGAAGAAAAGCTATCATTTGCAGGTTTTACATGATTTACATGAGGAAGATTTCCCTCGACGAAGTGCTGTGTGTGCTGATCTCGTAGAACAAATCTGGAGTGATAATTTAATGGACAACATTCTCTTTAGTGATGAAGCCACTTTCCATACGTGTGGAAAAGTAAATCGCCATAACTGTCGAATTTGGGCAGATGAAAGACCGAATGATTTCGTCCAAAATTGGGAAAGAGACTCACCTAAAGTTAATGTCTGGAGGGTTTAACAAAATCTAAGGTTTATGGTCCTTTTTTCTTTGCTGAAGCTACAGTTACGGGCTTATTTATCTGGACATGTTGCAGCAATTCCTTGAACCTCAGCTGATTGGGGATAGGATTGTTAGTACCGTCGTCTATCAACATGATGGTGTCCTTGTCACTATGCCAAAATTGTTCAGGATGATCTAAATGGACGTTTTCGAAATCGCTGGATCGGACGCGGAAGCAACAGACTTGGCCAGCGAGATCACCAGATTTAACCCTTTAGATTTCTTTGCATGGGGCTTTATCAAATCGCACGTCTATCAGACGAAGATTACGAGTCTTGAAAAACTACGTACACGTATTCGAACTGCTGCAGATAAAATAACCCCGCAAATGCTCCAGAATGTGTTTAGAAATGCTGCGGAACGATTTGAGCTGTGCAGGGATACTGATGGGCGTCACGTCGAATCCTACTCTTAATTATTTAATAAATGTTACCACGTTTCATTTTATGATTGAATTCATATAATTTCCAAGTGCTTCACAAAAATAGATCCTGACTTTATGTACACCTGTATATATATATATATATATATATATAGCCCATATCCTCCAAGGAAATGAGGGGTAGGAGCTAGAGTCAGCTAAAGAAGGGGTGGCGGCCCGTAATACATAGAAAAGACAACCGCCCAGCTCTAGGCAGCACTGGAGCTCGAATTCACTTCTCAGCGGAGTCTCACCATTGTCAGGGGCAACATACACACACACACACACACACACACATATAAATATATACGAGCGTGTGTATATATATATATATATATATATATATATATATATATATATATATATATATTAGGGTGGCCCAAAAAATGAAAGTTGAAAATATCTTTCTCCACAAGGCCATCCGTGTTCCATATGAAAATGTAAGAACTCATTCCAAAAATTAAACAGATCATACAATATTTAGAGGTCGCGACCAGTTCTATATTTTTAGGATTTGAAACAAAAATACAATATCAATGTTTATTTCAAAATTTAAAGTCAACAGCACAGAGCACATGTTATGCAAAAAATATACTAGAACACGTCATAGCAGTTAATACGACTGCACTAAATCCTTGTATATCAAACAAACAACGTACACCCGTTACTTTTTCTTCGTCAAAGCCAACTTCGTCGGAACTGGAAATTTTTTTCGGTGGCTGGCGACGAGTCGCAGTAGGTATTGTTTCGGGTCTCGTCTTTCGTCAGAGCTATTGTAGGACTGAATAAGCGCGACTCCTCGTTCGGCACAGTCGTTGACGACCTTGAGGAGCCTGCACTTAGCCTTAAGTAACTGGTAAATGGGGTCTGTCAGCCAGAGGGAGGGAGGTTTTGACAAAAATGTCTTGGCTTCATCTTGTCCTTTCATGGAGAGTATATCGAATATCTTCAAAGACCGGCTCGTGATGTACGACGCCAATGAAGAACGATGATCGAGCACAGTCCCGTCCAGACGTCTCAAGAGTTTTTGGTTTGAGGGACGTAAGAAGTTGTCAACCATAGCTGCTTTGGTGATCTCGTCGACGCGATCGTCGAAGAGGGCGAGAGGCGCAAGGTGCTCAGAGAAGTACCACAAATGGCGATAGAAGGTCTTAACAGCCGCCTCCCTGATATCACGGTCAGGATATTCATGAAGGAGAGCAATTACGTTTAAGTCGTTGACGGGGGCCCTCTCTGGGAGAGGGGCCTCGTGCCAGTAGCGAGTGTAAATAAGAGAAACGAAGAGGCAAATCTTTGTGACGCCAGCTGTCTCGTGGGCCGTCCACTTAATCTGGCTCCTGAAAAGGAAGATCTTCAGCGAGTATATTGCCTTAGCCATCCACCGCGCGTTGTGCATAGCGCCTGGCGCACGAAAGGACGGTTCTCGTCGGAGGATCCCCCTAGGAATATATGACAGAGCTGAAGCAACTCTCCATAGTCATCCCGTGTGGAGCTGGCTCTTGACTGCCTCCGAGTAAAATGACATCATCTCCTCTCGTAGGCCATCCGGCATGCCAACGAGAGCTCGTCTCCAGCAGAACGGAAATCAACTATATTAATATCAGGCCAGGTGTTCTGGAAGCGTTTGAAGAGTCCCACTTCAGGCCTACCGGTTGGTGTCAGGGCGACAGAAAATACGGCCGACAACATTACCTCGAACACGTAATGACGGCACGCGATCCAGATGAGCTCCTTGTCCAGAGCCTTCTGAATTAGGGTGCACGCGCCCATATTCAGCCCAGTATTGGTTGCCGTCGTGTCGAAGACTAGTCCCTGGATCATGGGTTTGAAGTTTCATTCCTCCAGCGTTTGGACACATGCATTGCACTGCTCCTCTCCCGTGCCGCGGCCGATTTTAGGGACTGCAAGAAGTTGCTTTGTTTCACCACCAGTCACCAAGATGGCGACGCGATCCACAAGCTTTTTATTGCCGGCGATATCTGGAAGCAGTTTACTGTCCCAGTGGAGAAGCAGTGGGCTGTCCGGCGAGAAAACAGCCTGTTGAGCAGTTGCTACCGCCTCACGAGTGGTGACCCGCGCTCGCTGAAGGGTGTTCCGGGATAGTGCCACAGACTCCAGGCCATGACCGAGCGCTTGCGTGACGGCTCCTACGACGAACATGGCAGCGCGGTCAGGGAGTTTCACTCGGTCGAGCGCGGCGGCTACTTCCTTGGTCACGATGGTCTGCTTCGATTTTTTATTCCTTGGCTGATCTTGACTGGATGTTGACGGAGCTTGGAAATCATCTTCGGACTCCGTCGATGTGGAGGAGCTACAGATGTCAGCAATGGCGGAACTAGTCGGAACAGCCGTATTCGCCTGTTGGGCGCTCAACATGCTTTTTTCCTTTCGAGCACTGGCCTGATCACTCCTGATGCGCTTGCGAGTCTCCTTGTTCGTCAAGGTCTTGTCGATCCCGGACATACTCGCGCTCGAGGGATCCTGCTGTTGCATCCGCAGGAACTGTTTGTCTTCTTCGTCCGTCATAATACTGAGGGCGTCTTTCGTGAGATGTCAAATAGTTTGGTGAGATTCTCCTTGAATTTTCTTTCCTTGATTCGGCATCCGTCTTTCGGTTTCAATCGGTTTTTCTTCAACCTACAATATTCTTCATAGAGCTTCCGAAGCTTGCGCACGCCGGAGTCCACCCGCTGGGTCGGAATTCGTGCCTTGTCCCAGATTGTCAGCGATCTGTCTATGGTGGCCTTGGCACTGTCACCGATTGTGGATCCCTTCTGGTGGTGAAACATGAAGTTCCTGAGAATAGCCCCGTTTGTTGGCAGGCCAGATCCCAAGATGTCCGGGTCCGGCTTACCCAGGAGCCAAACTTTCGGAGTACTCCTTGTCGTTGTCATGGTCTTGGCCTGTGGAATGGAAGATAAAATGGAAATTAGAGTTAAAGAACCTATACATATGTTTTATGTAGAATATAAAACAAACAATTTTAACAATTTTAATAAACTTTTCTAAATTTAATTGTTTTTTTAATTTTTAACAATTTTAATAAACAATTCATTGTTTCAAATGGCTTATCAAGGTCAGTGCAGTAAATGAATGACAGAAAAACTAAGCATAGTGTCCGCCACTCACTGGTGAAAAGTTTAACTTGCCTTATTGGTGTGATTCACTGCGTGGCGTAACCCAGATAGCAGGAA
Organism: Bathynomus jamesi; assembly: GCA_023014485.1. Lineage (NCBI taxonomy): Eukaryota > Metazoa > Arthropoda > Malacostraca > Isopoda > Cirolanidae > Bathynomus > Bathynomus jamesi. The sequence continues at coordinate 1,068,474 of JAJOZX010000402.1, forward strand.
CACAACAAAAACACGTCTACACCTGCCGAGACTTGGCGACCAACTGAGCTAGTGGGAAGAGTGCATTGCTATCATATAGTGATTCTTTGGATATAGGTTTACAGTCTACAGTGGCGTTGCTCGGCAAATATTTATTGTAGAACATAATGGTGACCCAAAATTACTGAAATTACGGAATTTAGATATTTTTACCTTGAGGTCGCGACCTCTAAATATTGGCCGATCTTCCTGATTTTTTGCATGAAGGCTTCTTTTGTGATATGGAACAGGAATAGCCTTGTGGAGAATAGCAATTCAAACTTTTATTTTTTTCAGTTAATTTTTGGGCCACCCTAATAATACTATATATATATATATATATATATATATATATATGTATTGTTTTTTGATGATTTTTTTTTAGAATAGAAAAATGAAGGAGGGAAAGAAAGAAAGAAATGGCAAGAAATACGAATAAGTAGAATAATGTGAAAAGTGTTCTAAAATCAGAGTTGAACAAGGATAATTTATGCCTTAGGGACTATGCAACAGCATACACCTACAACCGCGAAACAGAAACTGACAAATCATGGGCCTGAAATGCATTCTATGCAACGCGTTTAAGCATTACGAATGTATCACTCTGGGTAGAAATGACAGAAAGGTAATGAACAGAAAAAACAATAAAATTATTGTTATGTACGGCTGTTTGTATAAAGTGCATGGAAATGAATAGAAAAGTCGTACAAAATGAGTTAGAAATGATGAGAAAGAAACGGAAATGGATCAAAATTTGGTTGAAGAAGGAATTTCTACAAATGCATCAAAGAATACGCCAACGGAACACCACGATGAGACAGAATACGCTGAAACTAACATAAATGAGGTACAGAGCACTGAGAACATTAGACAAGAGCAGAATCCTTCGACGAAGGAATACACGCGATGCAAGATAGCAACATCGTGAATAAAAACGAAAGTACACCAAGAACTATAAAAATCACTAAATAGTGAAGAAGTAGCACTGGAACAAAAGAGAGAGATTGAATCGCACAACTTCTAGAAGGGTAAGATTGAAAATATAAAAGAATCCAAAAAGGCGGATCATGTGCAAATATTACAAAACAGGTTCGTGTAAATGTGTCACCAGCTGCATATATAACTACCCTAAAAATGTTTCTACATGAGGAATGGAAATTGCAGAAACGGAACAAACCGCTACCATTTCCACCCTTCTGTGTGCAGGGTCCCCCAAATTGGGGAGAAAAAATGTCTAAATATGGAATGCCCATATTTTCATATTAATGATACTCAGAAAAGAGAAAGAAATAACAGTTAAAACCCTAAATAAAATAAGCAACAACAGTGCCATTGAGAAATGAAAACGATAAAAGAACAACTGTCCATTTTAAACCTTTCAGTCATAGTGGTACCCTCTTGTCCCATACAAATGCTTCTGCATGTTTAATATAGGTTTAGTTTTTTTGTCAGGAAAGAAACCAAAATGTTTGTAATGAAAATGACTTGTTACTAAATATTTGGTGCTGAATAACAATAAATCTCATACTTTTTGGTTTAAAGAAAAAATATTCGTGAATGAAAGGGTTAATGTGAAAAGACTGAACTGTGCAGAAATATGTACCCCAGCAATACATACACCATCAACCTGTCCAACACCACCCACTGTTAAATCAACCATCACACTGGTACCAAAGGCCGCATCCCCAGTATTTTCAAATGCAAGGCCCACCCAATAACACCGAACAAAACACCGTCAAAATTGACCAGAAAACGACCATTATTCAAGACAACCGTGCACCAAGATTATTAACCCTGTAAATTCATTATACAGTACATAAATATACGAGGCCTGTACGATAACCATACAGCCTGCAAATTACAATACCTGCAAAACTTAGCTCTGGAAACCAACACGGGTACAGTAGACAATCAATACGTTCCTGTAGATCCTGCGTACGTTCGTACCGCGTAGAATTTTATTAACATTCTTATAGGAAAAATAGATATATTCCAAGACGAAGAATTTTGTACATAAAATAAAAAGAACCCAAGTTTCTTCCTTTTTATCACAAATAATGTACATTTGAATAAAAATAATGAAGACGAGGGATGACAACGAACTTTTATGAAACTGAACTGAACCGAAGAAGTTGTGATTTTCTTCTGATGAAACAGAGACTCGATCTCGTAGTATATAGTAGTATGACCGCAAAAAGGTCAAGTGCAATTGAATTGCAATGTTCAGCAATTGTTGCAAAGCGGGGTTGGCACCCGTGGGGAGGGGGTATGCAAGCAAGGGGAGGGGGGTTTAGCCCCAAAAGGGGTACCCTAACCTGACCTAGGAAGATAACCTGAGAGAGGAGGAGAGAAGGTCTCTTCGCTGGCATATCTCGACACATACTGATGCTCTTGACCACAGCATTTGGCTTAGAAGTCTTAATCAACCAGTTGGCTTAACCTGGCTTAGAAGGCTTAATCAGAAGGAGTGTGTATTATATATATATATATATTTATTTATTTATCCACGTTGGCTTAATCAACCAGTTGACTTGTTTAGAAGGCGATATATATATATATATATATATGTATATATATATATATATATATATATATATTATACATGTTATAATTTATAATCGAAGTCGCGCCCTGATGACTGTTATAGTGATTTTATTCATTCAATATTTCACACGCTAGTGTATGACTAATTTCCTTCCGAACGGAAATCACACGCCAGTGACGCGAACGGTTTCTTTGATTTCACCTGGGAAACACAATGGATCGTGAGACGCTTGCTTGCTTCTCCAAAGTTCTCGGGTAACGTCAACCGCTTGCGTGATGGCGTAGCCAGGTTCCGTTCCTTTGACTATATAAGAAGGGGATCAGCGCCCTTACGGCAGATCCCTGGAGGAGGGTCTCCGGGTTGAGGAGAGAAAGTCAGCTCGTTAGAGAATTGGAAGATTGGGTACCAATTTGAAGTCTGATCGTTTAGAGAGAAAGATCGGTAGTTTGGAATTGATTCATATAAGTCTGGGGACTCAGAACGGACGAGAGGGCGTCTTAGAAGAGGTCTCGACTTATTTCATATCTTACAATGAAGATAAAGTAACATTTTTTAATTATGAAACCTTTATTATTTTATTATTATTATTACCCCCCTGTTCTATATAAAAGAAACATCTGATTCATGCCAATCCATTATATATATCTCGCCTATATTCAAATTAAAAATCGTGTAAGTCGTCGTGTTTATTTTCTACTCTTTGGACTTTAATAACTGGGATAAAAAAAAACGCGGGCCCACACAGTACTCCGCGATTGTGGGAATACGGAGAGTAAACTATTTCTGCATCCAGGAGTAAAGTAATAACCCTTTCTCTAGTAACATCCTGACCTTGCCCGAACTCGGAGGGAGCAGGTTATTACACATATATATATATATATATATATATATATATATATATATATATATATATGATGAACAAAACCACGAAGGAAAGGAAACACAGAATGGTGCTCAAGCGCTTTCGTCTAATGACATCCTCAGTGTTCCTGAGTGTTCCTGAGGATGTCATTAGACGAAAGCGCTTGAGCACCATTCTGTGTTTCCTTTCCTTCGTGGTTTTATTCATCATAAATATTTTTCACGTGTTACTTTCATGAAATAATTTTCATATATACATATATATACACACACATATATATACATATATATATATATATATATATATATATATATCCGAGGCAATCTATAAGAATAGTTGCCAGATTGCACTATTTATTTAATTTGTATATATTTAATGGAGAGGAGGTGTTCTCCGTATAATGAAGTTCTTGACAGCTCCAGTCGACTGAGAAGCCAAATATATATATATACTAATAAGTTTTGTATTGCCGTTAATTTTAGCGTAGAATAATCAAATAATATCATCTACTTTGAATAATAAAACACAACTACGTCTCTCTCTTTATTTAGTCGAGTTATTTAACAAGGCATAAATTGTTTAACATACACTTATTCGAAATATATAGGAGATAAACATTCAATCAAAATAATGATAGCAGAAGAAATCTATATACACCAAAAATACACACTTTAAGCGAGGAATATGTATATATACACATTCATAAATAATAATAGTAGAGTAGCAATCTATATACACGTTTAATATATGTACGCGCATCTACACACACACATATATAAGCATTAAAAATAATAATAGTATCGGAGGAGAAATTTATATACACTTTTATAATATATACGCGCATCTACACACTTATGTATAAACTTCAAAATAATAGTGCAGAAGAATTCCAATACATGGATAATATATATATATTATATATATATATATATATATATATATATATACATCAAAATATAGGCGTTTATGTTCTACTGTGCTTAATTAAAGTACTAAACTCGTATGTGATCGAGTCTACAGTTACATTCTCGTTGCTTTGTACTATGCAATAAATGCGATTTAATATATTTCACCACTCAAAGTATGTGGAAATCTATACTCAATGCAAAGGGCTTTCAGATCGTTTAACACTATTTTTGTACCCACTTTACAATTGTTGGCAAGTTATCACTCTCTTTAAACACGGTTAGAATACATTCAAAAGCACGCGGAAAGAGGGTATCGTTTGCCAGAACATCATTATTAAATTCAAGTTTATAAACAATCCTTTCCAAACGAGGGTTTATCCTTTCCAATCCGAGCTTTTCAACCGTGAACTCTTTTCTTCACAACGCATCTCGAAAATTGAAGTAATCATCTAAATCGTGCCGACAGCTGCCCATTATATAAAGAAATAGCTCTTCAGGTTAAACAGTGTAGGTGAGCTCAGCCTTGTACCGTCAAGTCCTTTGTACCAAAGTTCAAGATATCTTGAAGAGTCTATACCTTTTAAATACGCATCCAGTTCCAATCCATTGTCGCCTTGTTGCGTCCTACACTCGGTAAAGCCGTCGAGCAGAGCGGTGTATGCGTATTCAAGAACCGTGTCAAAATAAAACATATAGGTAACACGCGCGTCTAATATAGGCTTTAGCTTGCGGAAACCGACGACTTCAAACATTCTGTCGAGACTGAAACGGTTTAGCGTAGGGATAAGGGTGTTATTTTCAGCTGCGTTCTTCCACATCAACCGTATATCAATGCATGGCTGGTCTCGATTTATAAACAGCGTACAAGTAACAACGTATTCTGCTCTCATTTTGTGCCTACACCTGCAGGTATTTTATAACGGTCCTCATCCCACTTCTCAACCGCAATGAGAATAAATAACGTTCCGTTTACTAGAGTTTGATTGCCTACAACTCGTTTCAAGTGCATAATTAACTGCGCCGGTTTTGCGCCTGAAAACACCCACTGACTTCGTCACGGACACGTCGTACACTGCATTGATGATACTGCTCAACGGAAGCTCCATCGTAAATTGGTTTTCTATTGTGAAGAGCGCACGTCCAGTCGGGTCAAGCTCTGAGATGGCTATGAGTAACCGGTGCGCAGTTTGGCTTGGTGGGAGGTGTGGCGGATGAGTCACATGGGCGCGTCATACCAAGCGTTAGTGATTCGTGCACGGGGTTGTTCCACCATGAAAGAATTATATGAATACTTGTATTCCATTATACCGGGCAATCGTTTAGAGAATTTTTCCATCTGCGATACATGAAGTAATATCATACATCTTCGTTCAGGGGTATTCAACATTGTATTTTCGCGAACTACGCACATTTTATTAACACTCCGGTGCTCTATTTGAGAGAAACATGTGTCCATATCTGTCGTTTTTGCCTAACAAGCGATACTCATTCCTAAACTCTATTAAAAACTCGCACAAGCCACAACCTCACTGCGAACCTCATCATGATATATATGAACGTAATGATAAAAATATTTTAAGCTATCCATAATTACAAGATTTATATTCTCAGACGCAGGGTATGCGTACTCGGTGTGATGTAACAAGGCTCACTACCCATACCCGTTGCTTCTCTTCTGCACGTGATGCTTCTTTCACCTCGCGATATATGTACAAAAAGATTTCTGTTTGACTGCCTGTATTCATTGCGGCTAGCAACATGTGGTCATCCACCGGTGAAAATAACAACTAATATGATGCCGATATGTACGTTGACCCTTTTTATATGTGGGGGCAATGTTCCAAATCGTGACATAGGTCTGAGCTCGGAAGACCAATCGCCAACTCGATGACTTCCTGATTGTCGGATAACGTCTCTGTGGGCGTGGCTCTGTCATTTGTATGTGGGTCTACGACCCAGTTCAAGGGACTTAGGCGTGGTTGTCAACTCGAGACTTTCTAATTGGTCGATGTCGTTTCTGTGGGGGGTAACATTGTCGAAATTGGTTTAAACAACCCTCAGATTTTTTTTAAACTTGATAGGTGGACGCTGAACATAATTAATTTAAATTAATTTTTAGCACTATTTTAATTTGGCATTATTATTATTATTGCTATTATTATCTTAGGCCAATACATGCTTACATCCCTACAGCAGCATTGGTACATTTTCATAAGAATCACTTTTATATGAAAATTAAAAAATCTGGTTTAACAATTAAATTGTATAATAAAAATATTAATGCCTGCATCCCTATTTTGGGCCTACGAGATTTCTTATCGTAACGCTTCCATAACCAGGTGTTCAGGCGCCAGAAGGACGCCAGAACACCTGGTTAGGGGCTTAAACTACGAAGGTCCAAGGTGCAAGATATCATTGGCTTGCTGCTCACGTGTTTTTTCATCCAACCAGCCCCGAATGGCTCGACTTTTCCTCACATCCGCTTAGGAACTCCACGTGGGAACTCAGCTAGCTTGGATAGAAAGTGCTTTGACTCTGAGAACTTCGCGCTCTCTTGTGTCTCACGGTCCAACGCCCAGCTGACTCATGTGAGAATGGATTCCTTCGTATATAAGGAGGGGTCCAGCGTTTAAGAATCAGATTCTTGAATAAATCTCCGCGGGTGATGGGTGCGAGTCATCCCGTATGGAAATAGCTTGTGCTTGAGATCCTAGAACGGTCCAGTGAGTGCCTTAGAAGAGGATCTCCCCTGGGTGAAGGGTGCATTTCACCCCGTAGGGAAATTTCTTTGTAGTGGAATACCGGGTTTGAGGATCTGACTGAAGGAAATGCCAGTAGACTCAAACATTATTTAATTTAACGTACCATTAAATGTCAATTCTAGAATTAAGAATTAAACCATTATAACTCTTATAAACTTGTGTAGAAGAAGTATTCTTATTATAAACTAACCGTGTTCTGTGAAGAAATACCTGATTGTAATCCGCTTTGCCTAAAATTAATTAAAGTGATTAACTTCAGCCAGTGACTTTTTTAATCCACTCTTGATTTAGCAGAATTGCGGGTTAGGGAAGTTTACGGGACTCTTAAACGAAATTCATTTTCGGCGCACTCTGTGGTCACGTCTGGGCAATACATTGAGAAGGCCCAGACGATCCAGGAGTATTATATTATACCCTCTTGGAATAAGTCGATTTTACCCGACGCGTCCCGACCAAAAGCACACGGGTAATATATATATATATATATATATATATATTATATATATATATATATATATATATACCTTCAGATTAAGCCTTCTATCTCGTCAGGGAATGTCTGTTTCTTTGTTTCATAAAGTCATGGAGGAAATTTTTTCTTTTTTGTTTGTGGGCCGAGCATCTATTCCATTAATATATATATATATATATATATATATATATATATATATACTCCTTCAGATTAAGCCTTCTATCTCGTCAGGGAATGTCTGTTTGTTTGTTTCATAAAGGAAGTCTGGAGGAATTTTTTTTCTTTTTCTTTTTTCTTTGTGGGCCGATAATCTACTCCATCAGTATATATATATATATACTCTTTCTAAACATGCCAATTACTCCTTCTAATTCACTTACGTATGGCTGTGGTATGGCGGCCTTCTAAGTCTGTTGGAAGCGATGCTGAAGATCTCATTATGCGACGCTCCTTGACAATGAACGGATGGAACTTCTCTATCTCCTTCTGCTGTTTTGACCACACACACACACCTGCACATATATATATATATATATATATATATATATATATATATATACTTACTTTAGTGGGTCTCAGCCGTCTTAGATTAGGTGATCTTTTGGGGGTTCACATACATGCATTTTTTTCTTTGTGGGCCGAGCATCATATTCCATTAATATACTGTATATATATATATATATATATATATATATATATGTAAAAATGAACAATGAATAATTAATCAATATTCATTTTTACATAAGAACCAAAATCGCTTAACGCGAGTTTGGATAAAAAATTTATTTGTTGCTTTCTATTTTTTTTCAGTGTCACAACCATGCGACTTACCATTTCAATGGTTTCGTTGTATCCATATTTCCATTTTTCATTTGTTAGAGAATTTATTATAATTAATTATGGTTGTCTTGCACCTAACCCTCATCCCTAAATTTTATTAGATTATGCATGCACATTGCATATAGCAGGATTGGAACCCGTAGTTGTACTTAGTCCTGAATACCCACTCTTTGTCTCTAATTCGTTTCTTTTAAATCCTCCCAGGTTATACTGTACGTATGAAGTAAATAACTATGACGTCATAAAGTAACTTCATTCTCTTCACGTTTTCCATACCGTGAATACTGAATCACCCATTTGGTATGTGGATATCTTTCATGTTCAATGTATGGTAAATTCTTTAATAATAATAAAAAAAAACCTTTACACACTATACGTCATTATTTATATGTTGTGGTGTTATGTAGTATAAATATTATTATTCAACCATATTCATCGATACGTCCATATCTTATCTTGACCATTACCCTATATAAATTTTTATTAAATATTCATTTTTTACTCGTGTCAGTCTAGGAAATGTGTACAAAACTTTAGGCATTCGTACCTGTTCGTTCAAAATCGTGCAAATACGTTCTCATGTATTACACAGCTCAACAAAAATTTTTTTTTGTTTCGTTGCCAAGGATATTCGTACGAATTTAGGGTATTTTGGGGTTGCTGAATTCCAAAATGAAAGTAGTTTTTCCGATTTGGCTCTAGTTCTTGAGATAATGAATACCCTCAATTAATAGGAAACGTAACCATAACGCGTGCATATGGGAAACTACCGGAACATTCTAGATGGTGAGACACGCGAATATTCTTAGTGTTTACTCCGCGATCATTCTAGAATATTCCCCCTCCGTATATAAGTCATCGGCCACCCAACCAGTAGTCAGTTGACAGTGTAGTTAATGTGAAAGGTTTCAGTCGATACAAGAAACTCAAGTGAGATTATCCCAATTTGGAATCAGCAAGGCGACCTGTGTCACACAGCGAAGACGTTCCCATACCAGTGTTTACCACACTGCCCGACCTTCCGTTGTCAGAATTTCAAGAAATTCAGGACATAGGTGGTAGTAGTGGAAGTGACTATGAAGGAAGCATTTCAACACCTCAGCAGTTCTCCCAAGACGAACTCAATGATCTGATACGGGACCTCAGTCTGTCAAAGTCTGCTTCAAATACATTTGTAGATCGTTCCCTGGACTAAGTATGGAAAAACTAAAAGCTGGAATCTTTGATGGCCCTCAAATCCGTACACTTATCAAGGATTCTAATTTCACAAAATTTATGAATGGTGTTGAAGCTTCTGCCTGGTGCAGTTATGTCTCAGTTGTCAAGAACTTCTTGGGTAACCACAAAGCAGACAATTATGAAGAACTGGTGCAAAACATGCTCACAAACTTTGAAAAGTTGGGTACTAATATGAGCATAAAGGTACACTTTCTCCATAGCCACTTACACAGATTTCCGGATAATCTTGGTGATTTTAGCGAGGAACAAGGGGAGAGGTTTCATCAAGATATCAAGGTGATGGAGGAAAGGTATCAAGGCAGATGGGGCAGACACATGATGGCTGACTATTGCTGGAACCCCCAACGTGATTGTCCTGATAACCCACATAAAAGAGAATCGTACAAACAGAGATTTACTATACATTAATTGTAATTATGCGAATCAGCTTACTGTGTTTATCTGTTATTATACCGAATAAAATGCCATTATGTATTTCATGTGTTTACTTTTGTATGATTTGAGACAATTTCAATGCGATTTGTAAGTAGGCTCCGCCTGAACATTAAATTGTTTGCATTTTTACGTGTTTCAATGGGGTACCAATTATCTCATAAATTAGAGCCAATCTAGCAAAACCGATGTTATATTCGGAATCAGCACCACAAAGTTACCCCAAAATCACTCTAATATGATTGGCAATAAAATGAGTGTTGACCAGTGTTATTTTTTTTATATTTTACTTTTTATTTTAATTATTTCACCTCCCGCAATGAACTCGAAAACGCTTATGCAGGTGTACGCAATTCGATGATCACAGCATAAATCGAACATCTGAAAACGTGAAACCTCCTGTCCCTCTGATTCAAATATATAACATATTATAACATATTATGTTGTATATAAATACATACTGTATGTGCCATGTACTTCGTGTTGTACTAATAACCATTATAAATATAAAAACACTAAGAATTGTAAGTGACTAATGTACTAAATAATGTAATTGATGTAATGTACTTTAATGAAACTGTAATTAATGATAATAATTTAATATATAATGTAATAATGTATTTTAAATGGAATTGTAATTAACGATACTAAGTGAAATGTGAATTAATCCATAATCGTAATCATAATTGTAATAAACCAAAATTAAAATGTACTCAGTAATGTATTTAAATTGTACTCATGTACTACTCCACAATTATGTCGCTTTTAGAAATGTATACTCGGCGAAAATACGATCTTTTTTTTTTTTAATTTTTATTTGGAATCTCAAAAATCTGATCATGTGTTTAAAGGGGAGAAACTTAACCTTCAAACTGCACTCCCCTAAAATTTAGATTATATATAAAGCATGTAATTGTAAAATAATGATTAACTTTTACTTCGACTTCACTCCCTTGTTAACAGCCTCTCAGCGAGGAGGGGGCAGAGGCCCCTTGCCTCCTTAATTTTTAGATTCCGGCCTGAGCCATGGTCGAAAGAGGTCGAACCTCTACCCCTGTAAATTCAGAGCACTACCTGTACATTTTTAGAAGTTAACTACAGTAAAATAAGTTTTTTTTTATCTTTTCCTTCGAGCTGTGCCCTCGTCCGAGAACTCAGTCAGTAAAGTCGATAAGTTTAGTATCAGAGAACGTATCAGAGTATTATAGAAAGAGAAGAATTAACAACTGTCGACCCTATAGCGAGAGAAAAAAATTAGAATATTATAGAAGAAACTACTGCAAGTAACAGATCCGTTGCTGCCTCCCAACCAGAACCCCTGTCGATTCGAACCAACCCAGGGCCATAGACAGAGGGGTTAACATATATATATATATATATATATATATAGTGGACCTAGTTTTAGCCGTTTAAGGCGATAATGATTTAATTGTATGCTAGTGATTAATTGATGCAATGACTGAGTATTGATGATAGGCTGGGTTAATAATTTATGATGTCATACAGTATCACCGATTGAAAAGTAGCTAATGGAGTAGGCCCACCATACTATTGGAAGTGACAGGAATGGCAGCGAGGGTCACCAGCTTGGATTACACCCAAGCAAATTAATATTAAGGTTATAAAATTACCTTATTGTTTTGTATTTTATTATGAAAATATAGATGTTTATTTATTCACAGTAATTAACAAAGGATTAACAGTGATTATGCCTAGCCTTTACGTTATGCTGATGAACTGGAAATTAGCTAATAAGATGAATGGTTAATAGCTTAAATTGACACGTAATACATTCATTGATGATATAAAAATGGCATGTAAAATGGTACATTGAATGGGCCTAGTAAATGATATAAATAATGTACGTGCGTTTAGTACCGTGAATGGAATACGTGACACTCTGATTAAGTAGGCTAAATAATTGCATGGATGAACATAGAACAACTGATGCGGCCCAATAATAATGGATTGATGACGTGCGTTTATGGATAGACCTAATGATAGTTGAGAGAAATGTGATCATTTACATAAAGGTAATTATATAATGCTAAGTTGGTACACCATAGATGGATTATAGAAACAAGATGTTGTTGCCTAATGATAATTTGAAGGGATGTACACGGTAAATGAATTAGGCCTGCAGTAAGAGAAATTTAGTTATCATATAAATATATAAATGAACACAATAGCGGATGATACGCGGAATTACGGTTTTCGGAAGGACACTTGAATTGGGTAATAGGAATTAGGAAATAGGCCTACTGCGTTTAACGAAAGTTAATTGGAACGCTTAATTACACTTGTGGTATAGTCTACCGTTCGGTGGTAGGCTAATGTAGGCTTCACGAGAGTACTTAGAAAAGGATGCACTTATCTTACCGGGACGATGGAAACTCTGTTGAAGGCGGGTTGAAGACGAACCTATTACCGTAGGCTCGAGTTGTCGTTGTCTGTTAAGCCTCTCGAGATGATGATGCTTGATGTAGGCTTCGTAGAACGTAGGCCTGAGGTGATGTTACTTCTCGAGGTGCAGGATGGCCTATAAATGATCTTGCAGACGTAGGCCTGAGGTGCTGAATATCTCATGTAGACTGTAGGCGGGCCTGAAGATGATCGGGCCTACTAGATTCTTGTTGACGGCAGTTTTCAGGAAGCGGTGAAAGCTAACCAGAGGTGAAGTGATTGGAGTTTGTAGCTTCACCGCCGAGACACGTGATGTACCTTGAGGATGTCTTCTCGTAGCGTTGAGCTTTGCCGGTGGTCCTCGAGGATGTTTGATAACCAGTTGAGGGGTTATTAGGAGACCAAGGGAAACGCCTGTTGCAGTTGTGGTTTGCAAGTGATGCTTCGTTTCTTGAATGGGAATATGTTGAAGTGAGCCTTGGTCTTGAGCCGGCTAAAGCTGATGCTGGGTGACTGCGTGTGCAGTAGTCTTAGTCGAGTGCCAGTTAACTGCGCCTTATATAACCTTGGGAAACTTCGAATTCCTCAGTTCGAGGCTAGCGTCATTGCTTGAAACCGTCTTGAGTTTTCTTTGTTCCTCGACACCACGTGTGTTTTAAGAATGTTTGAAAAGTGGCGGTGAAATGAATTCCTATGGCTGTTCTTTGTCTGTTTTCTATCTGTAGTTGTCTGTTGCGCTCTATATATATATATATATATATACTCCTTCTGATTAAGCCTTCTAAGTCAATTACGCCATCTGGCTGATTAAGACTTCTAAGCCAACTGTTGAGGTCAAGAGCATCAGTATGCGTCGAGATATGCCAGCGAAAAGATCTCTCCTCCTCTCTCTCTCTCTCTCTCTCTCTCTCTCTCTCTCTCTCTCTCTCTCTCTCTCTCTCCCCGCAGGGGGTATAAAGGTTATGCACATTTCTTCTGGATGTAGTAAACTTTATACTTGGGGTGTGACAGCCCTCCGGTCCCGAGTCGTGGGATTCTAGAGGAACTGGCTGCCAGCTCCTTTAGGTTCTCTCTCTCTTTCGGGAGGGCGGGTAAAGTATTTTGCACAATCCCGTCCCGTGGGTTACTAGGACCCCATCCCATCCCTACTCTGTCCTTTTAGATTACGTTAAGGTTGTTCTCCTCTCACTGCAAAAAAAAAAAAAAAAAAAAAAAAAAAAACTTTCTTTTAGTATTAAGTCTTTTTCTCTTCTTTTACTATTAGGACCCGACTGCTACCTCATGCGTGGGAAGAGAGGCTTTGGAACCTCTATAAATAACACCATTTAACGCTCGTAGTTGTGAGAGACTGGGATGGAGGGGTCCCAGGCGTAGGGGCGCGATGAATGGAGTGTGGCTAGTGCCCCGTTAAGCCCATTCCTAACGCGTAATGGCTTGACCAGCCCCCTGCGACCGTTCTTTGGTGACCAATTGATGGTGCTTGGCTGTACTGCTCTGAGGTGAGAGGGCTTTACTGCCCAGCTGGCTGCCAGGCCAGCGTAAAGTCTCGGGCGTAGCCTCTGGGTCTGGTGGGATATCCCTTGAACACTGGATTCTAAGAGTCTGGCCCACTTGTGAGTGACTAGTAAGACTTAGTAAGGGGCTGCATCTCGCTGTCGCTCCTGGCGGAAAATCCGTGACGCTTGCGTCGCGAGTGTTTGTCAGTTGGTAGCTGCGACACGTTTGGGACGGTCCGGCCCTGGGGAGACCTTTGGTCGGTGCGGCAGCAGGAGAGGTGTAGTCTTCTGGAAGGAATGAACGTCACTTGCGAAAAGGCGGGTGCGGCTACGCGCGGGATTAATTCACCCCCCCCCTTTTTTATATACTGGTCATAACGTTTTTGGATAGTTTTCATTGCTAGAACGCTTTATCTTATTCAGAGTATTCAGAAAAAACAAAAAAAAGAGAAAATATGGCAGGGCCAGCTAAATTGAAAGCAGAATGCTTTAAATGTAAAGTTAATCATTGGTGCGTAGACTTCCCAGAGGGTAATATCAGCGATATCACATCCCTTAGTGTATGTTTGTTTTGTAAACTTAGAGATAACCACGAAAAGGAAGTTAAAGAGCTAAAGGAAATAGTAAAAAAGCTTGAAGATAGGGTCGTAGCACTGGAAATCCAACCCAGTGGACAAGATCAAATTAAAAACACACCAGCAGATTCAAACTGTAAGATTAAGTATCAAGAACAAAGGGAGGGCTCAAAGAAGGGGCTGATAGAGAAGGGTGGGAAGGGATCGATAGAGAAGGGTGGGAAGGGGCCTGCTGATGGCCCAAAGAAACCGAAGGATGTAGCTACCTGTCGGGGTGGGTCGGGTGGTGTAACTGCGTGTATGGGTGGCGACGGGTTTCGAAAGGTCTCGGGCAAGAAGGCTGCGAAGCCGAAGCCTGAGACCCCAGTTGCCCCTGTCAAGACCTCTAACTGCTTTAGTCTCCTGTGCTCGAAGGAGGAAGACACCGTTTTGATTGGGGACTCGCAGATCAGGGGCCAGGAGAAGTACTTTGCTTCTGCAAACCGGGATGGGAGGAAGGTAAGGTGCTTACCTGGGCGGGGAACGGCGCACTTAAGGAAGGAGGTAGAGAAGGTGCGCGTGGATAGTCGGAGGACTGCGATCGTTGTCCACGCTGGTGGCAATGACCTGTTCCTCAAAGGCGGTGGGGTAGGTCTTACAGAAGGGATCATCACCGAGATCATGTCTCTTGCGGATGATCTAAAACTGAAGACAGACAGGGGAATGTTAATGGTATTTTACCGCGAATGAATGTCAGTGACCACTCGCTCAGTAAGGTCATTGGCATCAACGAGAGGGTACAAGACTTGTGCGTTCCGCTGGGCGTGAAGTTTATTGACCCCTTCGATGCATTTTCGGGTAGGTGGGACCTTACCAGAGGGATGGTGTCCACCTCAATGACAAGGGTAAAGGTGTGCTAGGCGCGCTGCTCGACCGGCACCTATACAGAATGGTGAGGTCGAGTCCTGGGAGAGATGATGGGCCCCACCGGGGAGAGATGAGGATGAGCCGGTGGCGGACGTACCTTCGACTGAAGGGTGCGGCGAAGTACAGATGGGTGACCCTCCTCCTACGTTGGAGGGGGCTCAGTCTCCTGTGGAAGTTGCCCCCTCGTTAGTGAGGGGCTCTTCAACTCCCGACAGCCTTGGCTGTTCGGGAAACGGGTCGTGCTAGGGGGCGGTCAGAATAGGGAAGGCTCCCTCCGTGCAATGCTTTTTAATGCTAGGTCAATTAGGAACAAGTTTCGCGAGCTACGGGCGCTCTTAGCATCAGAATACCAGGATATCGTTGCTATCACCGAGTCCTGGATTCATACTGATCGTAGGGACTACGTTGGGGAGTTCGAAATTCCCGGGTATAGAATGTTTCGCAAAGACCGCACCCGTGGGGAGGGGGGTGGGGTACTAATATACGTCAGAGACACGTTGAGTCCGGTTGACTGCCAGTTCCGGTCGGAACGGGAGCTGCTTGGCGTCGATCTGAACGTGGGAGGGACGAACTATAGGTTAATCTTGGTGTACAGACCTCCGCATCTCCTCCTCGAGGAGGATACAGCCCTGTACACCGAACTCAGTAGCCTGCTAGGGGATAGGGTGTGTGTAGTTTTAGGAGACTTCAACTGTCGCGGCATAAAGTGGGAAAACAGGACTGCCGATGCTGAAGGGAGGAGGCTAGTTGACTTTGCTGATGAGAACTTCCTCACTCAGTGGGTCAACGAGCCTACACGAGGCGAAAGCGTTCTAGACTTAGTATTCACGACCGAAGACAACCTCGTCACTGGCCTCACCGTTGACGAATCGTTGGGCGGGAGTGATCACGGTATTATTAGGTTCCGTGTGTGCGTCCCTCGGGTGAAGCGTAGTAACTCGAGAGGCAGTAAGCTCGATCTCCGGCGGGCGAACTTTGTTAGCCTCAGGGATAGCGTAGCAGAGATGGGGTTAGAGGTTGGCGGCGATGTTGAGGGAGTGTGGAGTGCATTCCGGGATGAGTTTATGGTGCTGCAGTCTGCTGCCATACCCTCAAAACTGGTCACCCCTGCTTCAACGCAGCCTAAGTGGTTCAATCGTGGCATCGCTTCGGCTATCCGAAATAGGAAAGTGTATAGGAGGGCGAAGGCCAATCGTTCCCACGAGAACACTGAAGCGTATGTCCGCCTGTGTAGGGAAGTGAAGGCGAAGGTTAGGCTAGCGAAACGTAACGAAGAACTACGGGTGGCAAGCCTCTGCAAGAGGAACCCTAAGGAGTTCTTCAGTTATGTTAATAGTAGAAAGCCTATTAGAAGCATGATAGGTCCTTTAAAGGACGGAAGCGGCGTTCTGCGGACCTCCGACGCGGACATCGCTAAGTGCTTAATGAGTACTTTGCGGGAGTGTTCACCAGGGAGGATACCCGCGTCATCCCCGAGCCAGCTGTGAGGCACGAAGGTGCTGACCTGGATAGTGTTAGATGTACCGCGACAGTCGTTGCTCATAGAATAGACAAACTGAGCGCGTTTAAGGCTCCTGGGCCAGACCAGTTTCTCCCCAGTGTTTTGCGAGAAGTGCGCGACCAGGTGGCTCCCCACCTGGCTACAGTCTTCAACAAATCGTTGGAGATGGGCCAGGTGCCTGGTGACTGGAGGAGGCCAACGTGACCCCTATCTTTAAGAAAGGGGATCACGAAAGTCCAGGGAACTATCGTCCTATTAGTCTCACTTCAGTTGTAGGTAAATTATTAGAAAGGATAATAGCTGATAGAATCGTTGACCATTTGGATTCCTACAAGCTGCTTGGGGACTCCCAACATGGGTTTAGACGGCATAGGTCGTGTCTCACCAACTTGCTCGAGTTTTTCCACGTCATGTTGAGTGAGTACGATAAGAGTAGGGCGATTGATATACTTTATCTCGACTTTCAGAAAGCCTTTGATAAGGTACCTCACCGCCGGCTAATGGCGAAAGTGCGCGCGCTGGGTATCGGTGGGGAAATAGGTAGGTGGATTGAAAACTGGCTAAGGAATAGGCGGCAGAGGGTGGTAATTAAAGGGGCTAGTTCGGGTTGGGCCTCGGTCACTAGTGGGGTTCCTCAGGGTTCCGTTTTGGGGCCACTGTTGTTTACCATTTACATAAATGATATCGACGGTGGCATCGTCAGTCGGATCGCCAAATTCGCTGATGACACCAAGCTTGGGGCCAATGTTGGGACGCCCGAAGCGATCGAGGAACTGCGTGCGGACCTAGGTAGGATAGGAGAGTGGTCCGAAAAATGGCAAATGCCGTTTAACTTGGGTAAATGCAAAGTGATGCACATTGGCTACGCCAATCCCAAGTCGGACTACTCGATGTTGGGCAGTAATATCGAGGTGACTGATTTAGAAAAGGACTTGGGTGTGCTAATTAGCAGCGACCTTAAGTTTACGAAACAGTGTGTAGAGATGGAAAAGAAAGCCCAGAAACTATTGGGTTATATCAGGAGGCAATTTCAGTTTCGGAACAAGGAGATTGTGCTCTCACTGTACAATTCCCTTGTTCGGCCGTACCTGGAGTATGCTGTGCAGTTCTGGTCGCCCACCCTCAGGAAAGATATTGAGAGGCTGGAGCGAGTGCAGGCGAGGGCCACAAAGTTGATCCCTTCCGTTAGGCATATGGGCTACAATCGACGGTTACGCGCCCTGAACTTGTTTTCGCTTGAAACTCGGAGGCTGCGCGGTCAACTGATCGAGGTTTTCAAGCTCTTACGAGGGTTCAACGATGTCGATTTTAGAAGTATGTTTAGTTTAAATGATAACCCAACTCGCAACAATGGTTGGAAGTTGGATTTGAAACGGTTTAGGACTAGTGTGTGTGGGAATTACGTTACGTATAAGATCTGTGACACATGGAACAGGTTACCTTCGGAAGTTGTGAACAGTTCCTCTGTGGATCAGTTCAAGAAAAGGTTAGACGAAATCTTGCACACTATTTGAGTGTGTAAAGACATTTAGGACCTCAGTCTGCGGAAATTTCTTTTCCTGTAAAATAGTTGATATCTGGAACCAACTTCCCTCAGAGGATGTTTCCAGTCAAAGTGTAAATCTGTTTAAAAATAGGCTAGACAAAGTACAGAACACACTCATAGTTTAAGATTAAAACCTCAGAAAACTCTGCAGGAGTTCGCTTGCTCGGTGTCTCTGTGAGCAAGCTAAATATAGAGCTATTTATATATTCTCCACTTTCCTGTAAAATTTCCTTGGCTACTTTTCCAGGGTCAAGGTATTTTCTTCAACCTTTTTCCGTACCTGCCTCTGGCAGGGAGGGAGCGGAGGGTGGGGAGAGAGCCTTCTACTTTTCTATCCAGTTTTCTACTACTGCTAGCATAGTTTGAAAGACAAAATTTTCCCTGGCACCCGTTGCCATTGGTACCTCCTCGGTATGGGCCGCAAGGCCTTTTGAGGTACTTCTTTTCCTTGTAACTCCTTGTAACTCTCTCTCTCTCTCTCTTAGTTTCTCTTCCTAGGTCAGGTTAGGCTTGGGGGGAGTAAACCCCCTCTTCCCCCTTCATGCAGTTTGTGGGCTAAACACCCTCCCCCTTGCTTGCATACCCCCAAGGGTGCCAACCCCCTTCCCCTTTTGCAACATTTGATCAACATTGCATTGCAATTGCACTCGGCCTTTTTGGTCATACTACTGATGTCTTTCAGGTAAACTTCACGGGCTTTCTTCGCGTGAAAGATAGTCTCTGATGCCCGTTCGAAATTGGGATCACTGTCAGCAATTTGAAGACCAGAGTTCATGAACTCTACAAACTTCATTGCTGACAAAGGCATCGTGGCTGGAGGCGTTGCTACGTCATCGTCATCATATCCCTCGGCTTCGACTGCAGCTTCAGGCATCTGAAGGGCTTCCTCAGGAGACAGAACATTGCGGTGATTCTGAAGAGGCTCTTCGATGCTCCATACGCCTTAGCTTTGTTTCACTGGCTAGCGGCATTAAAACTACCGTCTGATTGATCGCGATATGAATGAGGTTGAATTTCCGTACTCCCTGCCAAACCGAGTACATTTTAAATTTTACGTTTAAAATATTTTAATGATTTCAGTTTTTCCCCACGTAAAACGAACTGCATAAAATAAATGCGCGTAGAATCGGTCGTCTACTATATCATATGTCTCAAGGAAACACACTTGCATAAATGCGAAAAAAGCTGTGAAAACTGCATCAAAAACAGTGAAATAGCAATAAAGAACTACAACATATACAGAGCGGATAGATTTGATAGAAAAGGAGGAGGCTGTTGCATTTACATGAAAAACACACATATGAAGCAAATCAAGCACCACAGTCGAAATTCTTATTTTAGAATTAAAATAACTAAACTTAATCGTTATGGACGTGTACAGACCACCAAACACCACAAAAAGTTAATTCCAACCAGGGGTTACTACTAAGATACATTATGAATAAAAATATAAAAATTATATTATAAAAAATATAAAAATTATGATAAAAATCTGATTAGTAACATAATATTCAATGCAAACCGCAATTAGGATGCTCAGATTTGTATTAATAACATAATATTCAATGCAAACCGCAATTAGGATGCTCAGATTTGTATTAACATAAGAATAAAAAAGTGCTAATTTCGAGATTAAGCATTTCCTTGGACTGTTACCTTTATAAAAGAAAATTATTCTCAGGGCCGGATTAAGAGTTCTCGGGATCCTAAGTCATTTTAGATTTTTAGTAGTAGGAGAAACAAGAGCTAGCGCCGAAGGCGCCGAAATTTTTTCACTTTCATTCTCATCCTGTTGTAACCTAGCAATTTTACTGGGATTAACAGTACTTTGATCATCATGCTCTGTAGAACCACTGTCAGTTTGGACATTTTTTCTTTTGAAAAATTTATAAAGGTCCATTATCTTTAGTCCTGTAACACCTGCAAATAGTACTCTACAAAGTTACAAATAGAAATAGGAATTATTACTAACCATAACATTAAAGTCCATTATAATGAAATAAAAAATCCAAACAAAATCTACACAAATTTTTGTGTGTGCAATACAGTGTGAAAAATTGTAAATTAAATTAAAACTTTGAAACTAAATTTTAAAATGTGTAAAAAACTGAATATCAAATTTTAAAAATAACATACTTAATGCTTCATTTCATTTATTAATTACATGTTTGAGACCAAGCGGCCTTCACACATGATCACACACACGCATTCATACACACAAAGTTTTAATCAATACTTAAAATTATCAAAATTTAGAAAGTTCACAAACTAAATATTTAAATGAATGTAAACAAAAATCGATAAACTGCGGTTGCCAGGTGCTATGAAAAATGACGCAATACTCATAAAACACAAAATCGCTAGAAAGCTAGCTAACATTTTTCGATTGGCGCATGAAATTAAATATGTAAAATATTTAATTGAATATGTAAATTAAATAAGTAAAAATAATCAAAATAATAATTTATTAGCTCAAGGTGGGGGGAGGGCGATCGCTCCTGTCGCCCTCCCCTTCCGTACGCCTCTGATTCCAACACGTTACAAATGAAATAGAAAACATGTTAAAATTACTTGAAACTCCAGCACCAAATAGTGAATTGAATTGAATTTAATAACCTTTATTAATAATAAAATAAATACATTGGTTTTACAATTTACAATGACATAAATAATTGTGAAGCTGAACTATTTATTTTATTTTATTTTATTTTATTTAATATTTTAATTTGTGTGGATTTTAACTTTCCACTCATAACATGGAAGAAAAAATGACAAAGTTATATACAGTACAGTATGTTGAGAAGTTCCATGGTAACATTCCAAAAGATGATAGAACCCAGGTAATAATCCTATTAGATATCATGGAACATTATGCACTTACCTCGGAAATCTGTGAAGCTACTCGAAAAAGAACGTTTAGCATTTAATAATGACTGCAAACAATGATGACGATATTAATGACAGTATGCAAAGAACAAAGAAATATCAAATGAAAGTGACATAGGAAAATTGAAACATTGCTCAGGTGGGCGGAAGACAACAATATGAAATTCAACGAAGAAAAATTCCAACTTATAAGATATGGTAACAACAAGGTGTTACAGAATAAACAGTACAAAACAATGCAAGCTAGTCAGATAACACCAAACCTACAAATTAGGGATCTTCGAGTAATAATACAATCGGATGCAGAATTTAGAGAGCATTGTAACTTTAAAATTACAACAGCTAGTGAAGTAATGGGAATCATCTGGAGGCGCTTCCAGAACAGAAAAGCAAACATCATGCTTAAATTATGGGAGAGTTTAGTCCTACCAATAATTGAGTACCGTTCAGTATTCACAAGCTTATACAGAAAACGAGACATTGCAAACATAGAAGCCATGCAAAGGACTTTTACATTTAACCCTTTAGTGCACAGTATTAACTTTACTGATTTTGTTCTGGCGAACGCCAGACTATTTTATTCAGTCTCGGAAAAGACCTCTGTGCAGTAAAGGGTTAAGCAAACGTCTCTTAACCATTTAGCGCACCGTGCTAATTTCACTGATTTTGTTCTGGCTAACGCCAGACGACCCGGTGACGGCAGGCAGCGCGCAGCAAAACCCAGCTGTTCATCCTTCTACACAATAAAAAAATTGGTTGGGAGATAAATGGGTACTTTGGGTAGCCTACTGGTTAAGAAGCTGGGCTGCTGGTAGGGAGTGGTTCGGATTCATATATATATATATATATATATATATATATATATATATATATTATATATATATATATATATACAGGGTGGGGCACGGGAACCAAGTGTTTTTGGAATAATCAGGAAAATGATATTTATTTTGTAAAGAAAATATATTGGTAGAACAACATTCGTAAGAACATAGCATTTCATGTCATAATAATCATGTACCGAAAATTATATCTGGCATATGATGTCCTTGGCCGTCGACGCATTGTTGAAGGCGTTTACGAAAATTGGCCTCCACTCTTCCCAGCAGGTCTCTGTTGATTTGGATGATTTGTTGACGGACGCTTCCTTCAATGCATCTAATGTACGGGGCTTGTCCTCGTAGACACGTGACTTGAGGTACCCCCATAGAAAGAAGTCACATGTGGACAAGTCAGGGGACCGAGGGGGCCATGCAATGTCACCAAATCTCGAAATGAGATGGTTGGGAAACAGGGGGCGAAGAACAGCCATTGACGCTCTGGCGGTGTGTGGCGTGGCCCCATCTTGCTGAAACCACAAATGTCGACGAGCAATACGCCTTCTTCGTAACTCAGGGATGAAAAAGGTGTTCACCATCTCAATGTAACGCCCAGATGTTATGGTAACGGTAACCCCATTTTGTTCGAAGAAATAGGGACCGATGACGCCAAACTTTCCCACCACGCACCAAACTGTAACCTTAGGGCTATGCAGCGGTTTTTCATGGAGTTGTCGCGGATTTTCAGCAGCCCAATACCGACAGTTTTGATTGTTGACGGCCCCATTAAGGTGGAAATGGGCTTCATCACTCATTACCACCATCATGTTTTCATTCTGCTCATAAAGTGCAAGCATTTCCTGTGCAAAATTCAGTCGTTGGGGGCAATCGTTTACATTCAATTCCTGCACCATCGCTAACTTGTATGGGTGAAAATGTAATTCTTCATGCAAAATCCGTCTAACAGTACGATTGCTGATTCCGAGTGCAGCTGAATGTCTCCGAGCAGAGCGGCCTGGGCTTTGCAACATCGCTTGTCTGACCCTTTCAACGTTCTCTGGAGTACGCACAGTGCGTTGCGGCCCCTTCGGTTTTGTTTTCATTATTGAGCCTCCTGTTCGAAGATTGTTAACCCAACGTAAGATTGTGTCACGAGCGGGAACAGAGTCATTTCGATGAATGTTGAATCTGCGGCGAAACGCACGCTGAACTGCTGTCACTGACTCGCCACTCCTAACAAAATGATCATACGCGAACATGCGGTGTTCTAACGTCCACTGCTCCATGATGGCACCTGAAAGATAAAGGTGAGTGTTAGTTAAAGTTAAATGCTATGAACCCAGGAATGGAAAGCTACCTACCGCACGCCCCTCCCATTCCTAATGGCCGATTACTAGCTATTCAAAAAACACTTGATTCCCGTGCCCCACCCTGTGTATATATATATATTATATATATATATATATGAAAATTATTTCACGAAAGTAACACGTGAAAAATATTTATGATGAATAAAACCACGAAGGAAAGGAAACACAAAAAGGTGCTCAAGCGCTTTCGTCTAATGACATCCTCAGGAACACTGAAGTACATAAAAGGTTACGGCCTATATATAGGTTACAGAAAGAAAAAAAATAAATAAATAACATACATACACACAAACATATATATATATATATATATATATATATATATATATATAGTTACGATAGAAATGTTCTTCGGGAAATGTTCTTCCGAAACAGAAGGTTTATCTTAAGCTTCCATTTTTAGACCAACTAACTTTTCAACTTAATAAAGATGTCCACTCTATTTTGGACAGACACTTCCCTCAATGCGACTTTATATTCATTAATTCTAATTCTAATTCTCTGCAATCCTTTTTTCGCCATAAAGATCACCTCCCCGTGCTTTTGAGATCCTTTGTTATTTATTTATATACATGTGCGACCTGCCAAAGTCGTTATGTGGGGCAGACTGCCCTACAGTTAAAACTTAGGATTTCGAAGCATTTGGGTTTTTCTTATCGAACTTCTCGCCCTCTTTCCACTCCTGAATCCTCTGCTATTCGGCATCATTCAGAGACCCATGACCACCCGTGCCTCCAGGACTCATTTGCGATTTTGTCGTCTGCTCCTAATTCACTTGATCTTAAAATTTTAGAATCCCTTTTTATCAAGAAATTAAATCCTGAACTAAACGATAGCCTTTCCTCGATAAAATTACATACTTCCTAACCAACCAACACCTTTTAAACGTAACCAACGCACTAACTTAAGTTGTTTTTTCCTTTCTCTCCACTTGTTATTTGTAACTTTTACCATCCAGGTTAGTCCTTTTTAAATTTTTAAATTTTAAACTTAACATTTTTAAACTTTTAATTTTTGAAATTTAAGTTTGTTTTAATTTTACTTTTATTTTGTTTTATAATCCAGATAGTTTTTTAGCAACTTTTTAACTTTTTTGTGTTAGTTTTTATTATCGTACAGTTTGACATTTGTATTACTTTAGTTTTATGATTATTTTTAGATGCTTCTATTAAGTCACTGAAGATGGCCCCTGAGCGGACCGAAACGTTTGGCCAATAAATGTTGAGAGTCGTATCTCTTGTTTTCATATTCCTATATATATATATATCTATACACACACATATATATATATATATATATATATATATATATATATATATATATATATATATATATATATGCAATAAACGGAGAAGTAAAAATAAAATTTAAAATTAAAGATTAGAGGATTAACAAAGAGGCATACAGATTTGTAAGGAAAAATATCGATTTTTAGCACAAGATCAAATGAATTATAAAAATACAAATTTATACTGGAAATCTGCCCGGGTTTTAACACTTTGCCTTTTAGAGTCAAGTTTCGATATATATAAAAATAAAATGAAGATTAAAAGTTAATAAAGTAGCGTACAAGTTTACGAAAGATTTAGCGTCCTACCCTTTTTATCTAAATTTGTTTTGAAGGAATTCAAAACAACAGGATCGAGTTGAAAAAGACCTTCGCTTATGTTGAAGTTATTTGAAAGTTGGATAATGGCAGACTCAAGAATATTTCTATTGACAATGTTGCTAGAAGAATAATAAAACTGAAGCATTATTCCAATCAATACAGTGGGATAACTCTGACAAATGGACAAAAAGAGCACTGGACAACTGTCCTGTTCTAACGGAATTTTGATGCTGTTTTATACGTGTGTGCAAATTCTTTCCCGTCTGACCTATGTAAAAGGAATCACATTGTTTACACCCAATTTTATAGATAATGCCTGAATTATTGGTAGGGCTATTTTTAACTATGATATTTTTCACAATATTGTTATTTGAAAATACTACATTAATATCCAAAAGTTTAAGTACATTAGCAATGCCTAAAAAGCCCGGGAAAAATGGAAGTACTAAAATATTTTTTGACAAAGTACGAGTGTTATTATTGACACGATAGAAAGTTCGTTTTGCCTTGTTGAGACAAGATTCCATAAACGCAGATGGGTAACACAGATCACTTCCAATACCGTTGATTTTTTCCAATTTTCCAGGACCCCGCCACATACAGCAAACTTAGGAAGAACCCGCAGGATGACGTCATCAAATCATTTAATAGTGGCTTGAAACGCATTCTCAAAGATCATAAGGACTTAATTCCGCTTTTCATGTCCACTTCACCTTCTCTGCCCTACCTTTACGGTCTTATTAAAACCCACAAACCTGGCAATCCTATGCGCCCTATTATTAGCTCGGTGGGCTCTATTACTTATAAACTCTCCAAATGGCTTGTCAAAGTCTTGTTCCCCATTCTCGGAACTATCTCTGATTCACATGTAAAAAATTCCATGGATCTTACTGAAAAATTGAATAATGCACGTCTGAAACTAACGATAGATTGATCAGTTTTGACGTTTGTTCATTGTTTACAAAAGTGCCGATTGATGATATGCTTGACTTTCTCTCCCAAGAATTACATAAGTATGACCTGCCACTACCTTCACACATTGTTTTGGAACTTATTAAGCTTTGCATCAAAGACTGTAAATTCACTTTCAATAACGAGTATTATCAGCAAGTGTTTGGGATGGCCATGGGCAACCCCTTATCGCCCCTCCTCTCCAATATTTATATGGAGTTTTTCGAAATTACTTACATTCCGAGAATCCTGGGGGTTGGCATCCCTTGGTTGCGGTACGTCGACGATATTTTGTGTATCTGGCCCATGAATCGTGACCTGGATAACTTCCTCCTTCAGTTAAATGATCAAGTCCCCTCCATTAAGTTTACTTTAGAAGTGGAACAAGACAATTCAATCCCATTTTTGGATGTGCAGGTACATAGGGAAAGCCCAGGTTTTAAGTTTAGTATCTATCGGAAAACAACAAACAATTTGTCCTACGTACACTTTTACTCGGGACATGACACCCCCACTAAGAAGGCCATTTTTTCATCAATGTTTCTCCGCGCCCTTAGGATCGCCAGTCCGGAATACATTGATGCCGAATTGGAAAAAATCAACGGTATTGGAAGTGATCTGTGTTACCCATCTGCGTTTATGGAATCTTGTCTCAACAAGGCAAAACGAACTTTCTATCGTGTCAATAATAACACTCGTACTTTGTCAAAAAATATTTTAGTACTTCCATTTTTCCCGGGCTTTTTAGGCATTGCTAATGTACTTAAACTTTTGGATATTAATGTAGTATTTTCATATAACAATATTGTGAAAAATATCATAGTAAAAAATAGCCCTACCAATAATTCAGGCATTATCTATAAAATTGGGTGTAAACAATGTGATTCCTTTTACATAGGTCAGACGGGAAAGGATTTGCACACACGTATAAAACAGCATCAATATTCCGTTAGAACAGGACAGTTGTCCAGTGCTCTTTTTGTCCATTTGTCAGAGTTATCCCACTGTATTGATTGGAATAATGCTTCTGTTTTATTTCATTCTAGCAACATTGTCAATAGAAATATTCTTGAGTCTGCCATTATCCAACTTTCAAATAACTTCAACATAAGCAAAGGTCTTTTTCAACTCGATCCTGTTGTTTTGAATTCCTTCAAAACAAATTTAGAAAAAGGGTAGGACGCTAAATCTTTGGTAAACTTGTACGCTACTTTATTAACTTTTAATCTTCATTTTATTTATATATATATCGAAACTTGACTCTAAAAGGCAAAATGTTAAAACCCGGGCAGATTTCCAGTATAAATTTGTATTTTTATAATTCATTTGATCTTGTGCTAAAAATCGATATTTTTCCTTACAAATCTGTATGCCTCTTTGTTAATCCTCTAATCTTTAATTTTTAATTTTTTTTTTACTTCTCCGTTTATTGCATAATATATATATATATATATATATATATATATAATATATGTGTAGTATATATATATATATATATATATATATATATATATATGTTTGTGTGTGTGTATGTTATTTATTTATTTTTTTCTTTCTCTAACCTATATATAGGCCGTAACCTTTTATGTACTTCAGTGTTCCTGAGGATGTCATTAGACGAAAGCGCTTGAGCACCTTTTTGTGTTTCCTTTCCTTCGTGGTTTTATTCATCATATATATATATATGGGAATGAACTCAGAATGGTTCCCTGAGTTTTTTATGATACACACAGACCGTGCATGGAACAAGGAACTCTTCTGGGATAATTAAATCCACTATAGTCCGAATAAGTAATGGTAAATGACAAATACCATAGTTTTTCTTTTTCATGATGCAAGCCTGATGTGGGCAACGGGTCTCTCGCAAAGAGGTCCCATAAATACAGTATGTCCCACAAAAAAGTACACCTAACTTTAGATTGTACTAACTCCTCCAAAAATTGAGATATTTTGGATCTGTTTGTTTGATTTAATATAGCAAATTATTCTTTGTTAACGTTCAAATTTATTCATGTTTAAACGAATTAGTGTTTAAGCATCTGCTTTTAACTGAAGGGTACAAAAAAATGGATTGCGCAAAATTGTTCAATGAAAAAATAATGTGTGTGCTATCGATGTAATGAAAAGACAAATACATAATAATAGATACTTTAACATAATTTTAATAAGATACAAAGCAGATTTTTCTTTATTCCTTATTACAAAAGTTATGCTTAGTTTCGTTTTCTTTCAACATGATCGCCATTCCTATCGATACAAATCTGGAGTCGAGCTCTCATCTTCCCCATCACTCTTTTGATAAGATCTGGATTGTCTTTTAACAAGTTGATTTCAGCTGTGATGCGAGTCCTCAAATCATCTAAATTGACGAGTATTTGCATCACAACCTATCAATTTAGATGATTTGAGGACTCGCATCACAGCTGAAATCACTTGTTCAAAGACAATCCAGATCTTATCAAAAGAGTGATGGGGAAGATGAGAGCTCGACTCCAGATTTGTATCGATAGGAATGGCGATCATGTTGAAAGAAAACGAAACTAAGCATAACTTTTGTAATAAGGAATAAAGAAAAATCTGCTTTGTATCTTATTAAAATTATGTTAAAATATCTATTATTTGTATTGTTTCATTACATCGATAGCACACACATTATTTTTTCATTGAACAATTTTGCGCAATCCATTTTTTTGTACCCTTCAGTTAAAAGCAGATGCTTAAACACTAATTCGTTTAAACATGAATAAATTTGAAAGTTAACAAAGAATAATTTGCTATATTAAATCAAACAAACAGATCCAAAATATCTAAATTTTTGGAGGAGTTAGTACAATCTAAAGTTGGGTGTACTTTTTTGTGGGACAACCTGTATAGCTTCCCTCACCAGCTATCTGCAAAGCAGACAGGATCCAGCTTTGGGACATGGATCTAGGGTTTAAAGCAGCCTAGCCCCACTACATTTAGAACCTCAATATAAGTAAAAGACTCGTTGCATTCACGTCGGATTGAATAAATCAAAGAAAAAGGGGTAACTATTATATTTTTAGCCAAAACCAAACTTAAACCTCAACTGCAGAATTGACGCGTCCACTTTTCAAGGCACATAACATGTCCGTTTCATGATGGGAATGAACTCAGATGGTTCCCTGAGTTTTTTTATGATACACACAGACCGTGCATGGAACAAGGAACTCTTCTGGGATAATTAAATCCCTATAGTCCGAATAAGTAATGGTAAATGACAAATACCATAGTTTTTCTTTTTTCATGATGCAAGCCCGACGTGGGCAACGGGTCTCTCGCAAAGAGGTCCCATAAATATAGCTTCCCTCACAACTATCTGCAAAGCAGGACAGGATCCACCTTTGGACATGGATCTAGGGTTTTTAAGTTCTGGTTTTGGCTAAAAAATAATAGTTACCCTTTTTTCTTGATTTATTCAATCCGCGTGAATGCAACGAGTCTTTACTTATATTGAGGTTCTAAATGTAGTGGGCTAGGCTGCTTTTAACCCTAGTCCATGTCCCAAAGCTGGATCCTGTCTGCTTTGGCAGATAGCTGGTGAGGGAAGCTATATTTATGGGAACCTCTTTGCGAGAGACCCGTTTCCCACGTCGGCTTGCTCATGAAAAGAAAACTATGGTATTTGTCATTTACCATTACTTATTCGGACTATAGTGGATTTAATTATCCCAGAAGAGTTCCTTGTTCCATGCACGGTCTGTGTATCATATATATATAATATTATATATATATTATATATATATATATATATATATTAGGGTGGAGTGAAAATGGACCAAAAATTTTTTTTTCAAATATCGAAATGGAATACCTGCAAAAGTTGTCAACGGGCTACTGTCAATGTTCACTCACTCAAACTTTGATAGCTCGTGAATTAATTGTTCAAGGTCCCTAGCGAGGACAAAAAATCGCTTCCTAATTTGAACATTTCTGGCGGCATTCTGCTATTTTGTGTGTGTGTGTGTGTGTGTGTGTGTGTGTGTATATATATATATATATATATAAATATATATAAACAAAGTACACAGAACTCACCACGTGGAGGTAGCTGCACATCGAGTTTCAGCCAAGCCCATCCCAACCACCCAACCTTATTATGAACTTTTGTCTAAGTCTTATTCCTTTTCCTGCTTATCGAACTATGTTGTGATTTAGTATTGAAAAATGGCATTATGTTTCTTGATTCCAATCTCACTCGAATGAATCCATCGCTTCGTTCTTTTCCACAAACTGTAGCTGCTGCTTCTGTTACTAGCTTATTACATCTTTCTACGACCTGTGTGTGACATGGCATCCCAAGTATGCCTCCAAAATCCGACTGTTTGGAAGCGAGCTCTATCAATTCCTTCTCCGTTAATTACTGCAAAAGCGGAGGACTTAATCGCCCTTCTTCTTTCCAGTTAATAAGATCAACGTATTCTTTTGCTCCAAAGTTCAGCCTTGGTATTGTAAACTTTCGGATTTCCTTTTGTGTTTTGCTTCTTGCAAGCATAATTCTTTCGAATTGCCAGCTCTCTCATGTGCTCCTGATCATCGGTGATCATGGAGAGCAATAGGTTCTCTGGGTGAGCAAAATAAGGGTTGCGTTGTATTGAAGAATCCACAACGTTTCTCAGCTCAAGTGGAAGGTATCTTGATCTTGAAATGGTTTCCCAGACATGTCTTCCTCCTTCTGTGCATGAAGATTTTGACTTAATGGTAAACCACATTGGAGCATAAACTTTCATTACAAATGTTACTAATGCACGAAGGTTCTCTGATGGTTTATCTTTAGCAATGTATAAGCGTAGAATTCGATTTGTTGTAGTTATCCACCTTGCATGAAGATAAAGTTCCTGGATTTTTTGCGGACAAATCCTGAGAGCATTTACCTGAGCACACAGCTTTACAGATTTCAAGCAAATAGTTCTGGTCCGCACTTAAGTCTTCATTTGATATGTATGGTATATCAGCTTCAATTTTATCAAACCCTGCAACTGGAAGTTGTTCATAATTTTTCAGTGCTTTGCCAATTGTTCCAGAGAAGGTATCAGGGGCTGTTGTGCTCCCATCAATGTGATATAACAAGTGGCGAAGTGGAAGTTCGTTAGCGTGCAATTGACATAGTAGCCACTGCAAAGGTCTACCTAATGCCAATTCTAAGAGGCTAATAATTCCACTATGCGTTCCTGTGTTTACAGGAGTTCCATCACGTCCAATAGCCACCAGTTCATCAATGTTTAGAAAATTTTCTGATAAAAACTGAATTAACGAATCTTTAATACCATGAGCAGTACCAGAGACAGGTGCAATATGATCAACATAGCAAGACCCTGGTTCGCTTACTAAGGTTATGTGTTCTTCAATGACCGACTTGTAATAATATTTTTTGCCTTGCTTGATAATAATGACATTTAGTTTTATCTTTTTTTCCATAAAAATATAGAGCTTTTAAGTGTTCCTCATTACCTTATTGTTGCATTTTACGCCGTATTTTCGTTTTTTCTCTTTTAGTTTTACTCCTGTCAATTACGAGGGAGGTATCCTCATTTCCTATTAGACCAACATCTTGCAGGGCAGCAGATGCCAAAGATGCACCTGCTCGGTCAGATATACCGTATCTATCACAAACTTGTGCAACATTTCCTAGATTAACTCTCATTTGTTGATGCGAGTTAGACGGTCTTGCATCATCAACAGCTCTTGTTTGGGTCGGGTTTGATTCTTTCCCTGTGCAAGCTGAAATGTCACCCTCCGAATCAGAAGAATCAAGGCCTAGGCCTACAGCATCATCATTAGTCGAAATGCTTTTGCTAATTCGAGAAAGTTCCACTTCTTTTCGTTTCATATTCTTTTTAAGTTTTTCAGTTGTTATTTTATCAATGTTCCCAATTGCCATTTTTCTATCTCCTCTTTGATCAGTGAGAAATTTTTGCTCAATGCGAGGAAAGTTTTTAGTTTTATCACAGTAACATGAATCAAACTCACATTTGCAGCTAGCACTATCAAATAAATTTTTAGCTTTTTCTCTGAACAACTGCAATTTGTTTTGATAATTTGGGTTTCCTTTTCTTCCTTTTTATGGCTTTATCAACACCATATATTTATTATGATAGGAGCGAATAAGCTGCAAAACTCTTTTCTGAGAAACTGTTGGAATTGAGGCCTTTACCCAAATATTTTCAATATGTAAAGCGACTCTTCCTGATACGTCAGAGACTGCAGGATCTTTGTTATTATTAGTGAACTTTATGTCAGCTCTTACCTATAAATAATGTCTAAACATTTCTTCATAGGTTGGAAGTCTATTGCTATTTAGTTCTTTAGCAGCGCCAAAAACTGGGCATATACTACACTGCCTTGTCTTTACTTTTTTATCCATTTTAATATTTCTGAAAAAATAGAATTAATGTAATTAAATCAGAGAATTACAAGGAATAAATATTTATGCATGCAAAAACGGTTAAGTAGTTATACTAATAGGCTAAGCTAAGCTGTAACACATCTCGTCACTGCACGCACTTTAGGAAGACTGAGTGACTGAGGCTTATTATGTGACGGTTTTTCAAAGTCATTGGGAAGCCTCTTACTGAAACAGCAGCTAGTTCAAATTTGGTGGACATTTAAATGAGCGTCATTTACAACTTTTCCTAGGTATTCCAAATTGATATTCTAAAATTCATATTTTCGCTCCACCCTAATATATTATTATATATATATATATATATATATATATATATATATATATATATATATATGTCGGGGGGGGGGATATTGGAGGTGGTGTTATTCTTTAATGCTTCTTTCCGACTGTTTAAGGTGCTCTCACTATGTCGCTTTCTCGCACCAACAAGGAAGTTTATACCGTTTAATTAATCTGACTGACGTCCACGGTTCTTCTTTTCGTAGTGTAGTCCTTTTAACTACACTTGCTTAGAGAGTTATTAACGAACAAATGCTTACATCAAAAAGCTACGAGGCCCAGCCAACCGGCTGGCCCAAGGGCAACACTCACTCCCTGCCCACAGGGCCGAGGCACCACGACTGCCTCTCAAGGCGTTTCCTTTTGTCCTGCAGAAACCCCCATGGTGCCACGTGTTACAAAAGATTATTAAACATGCAAAATTCTACTCTAATAATGATATTAATAAAAGAATTTGTATAATTGGATATTAGCAAAAGAATTTATATAAGTGTAGTTTTACACTTAACTCTTTTATGTGATTTATAATAATCGAAAAGAACATTTAGAATTTAGGAATCTCTGTTTAAGATTATAGACGTGACAACACTGTTTTCGTTAGAGTTAAGAAAGGATGCAGAGAATCCGCGGGACATCGAGGCACCCTTACAAACATTAAAAATTTAACGGATTCATGTTTTAATTTATATGAACAGAATAATCTTTTAAAGGATTAATATTTTAATTTATACAAAGATTTATGTTAAAATTTAAAGATATCATTCTGTTTGTATAAATTAAAATATTAATCCTTTAAAAGATATTATTCTGTTCATATAAATTAAAACATGAATCCGTTAAATTTTTACATTAAAATTGAGACTTATGCACTAATGAACACTTATAATTAACGGTCACTTGTGTGTCCTTGAGCACTTGGAGTCTGGTTTATTTAGGTCCACTTTTTTACACTGGTCTAAGTTCACCGTGTGCATACACTTTTAAATCATACGCGATTTTCTTATCGAACTTTAAGAGAACAAAAATTTAGAGAAATGAATTTCCATGAACTATTGGACAAAGTACTTGAGTGAAATTGATACGAATTCTGCAAGGTTTAGAACGGATATTGTCGTTTTGAGAACTTTTTTCTTTAGAACTTTGGAATTGACTAAACTCTATAACTTGGAAGGTATAAAATTTCAAAGGTTACGTGTGGACATTGCTCAAGTTTCTGTATGTACTTGAGTGAAATTGATACGAATTCTGCAAGGTTTAGAACGGATATTGTCGTTTTGAGAACTTTTTTTTTAGAACTTTGGAATTGACTAAACTCTATAACTTGGAAGGTATAAAATTTCAAAAGTTACGTGTGGACATTGCTCAAGTTTCTGTATGTACGCGTTGGTGGCTAATTGCTTCCGACATCAATCATTCCACGTCTCGAGCATATTTCAATAATTTAGTACGTAGGGCATGAATGCACAGGTATCGCCTAAACGGGTATATGGAGTACGTGTGGTGGTAGCACTTGAACTGGAAATACGGTAAAAAAGCAATTTGTAAATGGGATAAACCGACGTTATGATTACTGTTCTTCGTTTCGTGTATTCGGTCCTTTTGGAGCGAAATCAAAGTGGCAGATGGCTCCAGTTTCGATTTCTAAACCTTCTGATTAGAAAGAACAGAATCGAATGAACGTTGTCCTGTAGAGCGATGCAGAGATGCAACACTCTCTTTGGTGGGAAGAGAAAGAGTGGCAATTTTCTTTTCCCGAATTCGTCGAGGTCATAAGCCGAGCTTGCATCATGTCCGAGGGACATAGGCGAGTTCTCCGTGACCTCACGTAAATTTGCAGAAGAAGGGGGATCCCCTCGAAAAATCCGCGCAATGCTCACTACTCTTCCAAGTATGAGCAGAAGTTGCGTGATTTAGGGACTTCATCTGGGACGATCTCGTCACAAACCACTTCCCCCGGAAAATTCCCTTCCTCGCGATATCATCGCGAACGTTATAATGAACATAATATCCCTCTAATGTGTCCAACCATTCGTCCACGTATGGGGGTACCAAGTTACCACAATCTCTCCCCTTAAAAATTGGGACCTTAGGGATATTATTCGTCCGATAATTATAATTATCTATCCACTTTTCTTCGAAAATGACAAAGGAAAAAATGGACTTCCAAACGAGGAAGGCGAAGCGAAACAAAAAAAAAACTTATTCCTAGTATCGTATATACAGGGTGATTCAAAAGTCAGGTTACATAGGGAAATACTGTATTATGTAATGATACAGGGGAATAGTCACATCACATGTTCGATATGGCCACCGTTAACGGCAATGCACTTGCGCAGCCAGCTAGGAATATCACATCAATGCGCTCCTCCTTCGATAACATCTCATAACTCATTTACCTGCAAAGAAACAGAAAAGCCCTATGTAACCTGACTTTTGAATCACCCTATACAACAGAATTTAAGCGAAAAAAAACTTAAGCGTGACATGAGCTCTTCAGTTTAAATAAACAATAAAATCATCCCAAACGAAAATACAAAACTTGCCTGTCGATTTCGACATATTACTCGAAATGTACGAATTCATTCTAATTTAAACTGAACCGCACAAAAAAAAAAAAAAAAACTATTTGCGCTCCAACGCAAAATTCGTGCGCGAAACGAGTCAACAAACAAACGTACGCACGAACGATATCATATGACCAGTTAGGTACAATTAATTTAAGAGTCCACTAAAAATGAAAATCAAATCCAAAATTCCGTTTTCTGTTAAACCAATACGAGAGACAATTCAAATTAAAAAAAAATTTAAGTATTCACTTTAAAATTTTTTTCTCCAAATTCCATAAATTACCATATACGGTACTTTGCACAAATCGTTTCGTTACAAACAATAAACAATACGCAAATCCTGCATGCAAAAAAAAAAAACCTGTCAATTTTTCCATCTTACAACAAACCAAAAGAAAAGAAAATTGAATTAAATTGATTGTAAACACAGACAAACAAATAAATCGTTTTTAACTCACCAACGAAGAATTAAATTGTTTACGACAACAAATATAGTTCACATATCCATACATACATACATACACACATATATGTATAGTGTATACCCAAAATACTGCAAGAGAAAAAAATCGTTTTACAATCACAACGAACAGTGAACTGTTTACAAACATTAAACATATACTGTAATTTATTTATATACGTAAAACACTGCATGCAAGAAACCACAAATCTTCTAACAACAAAAAGAAGAATAATAAAAAATATGTATTTTTTTTTTCAAACCAATGCGTTAAACACTTTTTTTTCACGTATTTATTTATTTATTGATACTAGTGTTAACCTTACTTGCCAAAAACACTTTTACTCCAGTTACCGAGATTTCACTATTTCCTTTTATTCCGTCTTGAAAGAACGTTGGTTTCCGTTTTCTTTCCTCTCTACTCCAATTCCGTAGGACGGAGTCGAAAATGCGTTCTTCTCCCTCTTCGTTGCGGGGATAGAGTCAAATGCGTTCGACTCTCCGCGATCCACAAATGTGAAGCCGTTCCCGAATGAGATGCGCTTACAGAATCGAATACGTTTGACTTCTGTAATTTCTTATTCCTATTTTGAAGACGTTTCGAAGTTTCTTTCAGTCTTCAATTTCGATACTTTCTTCCACTCTTCGTTGTAGAAATTTACGTCACTGCTATCCGTCGCATATGACGTCCAATTTTCGTAATCAATTTCAATGCGGTTCGTCCGTTTTTTTCGTTAACGATCAAAGTCTTTGAAAATCTTCAATTTCGAAAATTCTTCCACTCTTCGTTGTGGAAATTTACATCAATGCTGTGCGTCGCATATAAATTTCTAAGAGAAATAAAATTCGTGAAATTTTTCTCTGCGTGCTCAATAATAATTTTCGTCACGATCCTCTCTTCTAAACAAGTGAGTGATTCCCAGCTGACTAAGATTTTTTTTTAAATCTTGCTCCTCGGCGACAGTGTCGCAAAATGGCGGATGAATGATTTCTTCTAATCCTGGCAAGGTCGCCAATGTCGTGGGGGGGGGGGGGATATTGGAGGTGGTGTTATTCTTTAATGCTTCTTTCCGACTGTTTAAGGTGTTCTCAGTATGTCGCTTCCTCGCACCAATAAGGAAGTTTATACCGTTTAATTAATCTGACTGGCATCCACGGTTCTTCTTTTCGTACTTACTTAATCTGACTGCGAGTTACGATAAAACAATTTATACCTTCGCTCAATGGCGTACCCTCCCTCAGTCCGTTGAGGGAGTGGGATACTTCTGTCGTTGAAGGACATAAATGACGAGTTTCCTTTGTTCAGTCATTTATTTCCACAAGGGGGAAAATCACTTTAAACTATTAATGAATTAATTTTACAATGCACAGCCATTAAAAAAATCAAGTCCTTTTCACTACACTTGCTTAGAGAGTTATTAACGAACAAATGCTTACATCAAAAAGCTACGAGGCCCAGCCAACCGGCTGGCCCACATGTATATAATATATATATATATATATATATATATATATATATATATATGGGCTACGTAGTGGCCGATGTCGTAACACCGCTTCTCGGAGATCAGCGAAGTTCAGCGACATTGGGTCTGGGTAGTAGTTGGATGGGAGACGGTCCTCTGCGCCCAGATTATGTAGCGACCCGTGGTTCGGATCCCACGTAAAGCTGTAGGTCCCCTCCGTCATATGACCTTAGATGTTGCGAAGGAGGTTAAACAACCCCAATTAAAAAAAAAAAATATATATATATATGGTATATATAAAAAATGAAGGTTAATCAAGGTATATATTGGAGGCTGTAATTAAGGATAAGAGTGGACCAATTACAGTAAATACTAAGACGCAGGCTAAAAAGTCTTTGACAGGTTTAATATACTCAATAGATGTAATGAATTTATTGTTTTTTTCGTAACACCTGACAAAATATTCTAATATTTTTATATGTCGCTATGCATTAGCTTCTCACTATTTAATAATTGCTGACAGAAGCATCGTGGCTCGTTTGCTATACTTTAATTTTTTTTTTCAAAACTGGCACACAGGTGTCTTTTTATCATAGTGACTTCACAGATATTCGATATTCCTCATAAAGGTGCATATGTTGAAGTCAATATCTAAAATCAGGCAATTTGTAAATTGACTGAAATTTTAGGCAATGTGTCAAATTGATGATACACACAAAACCTAACCTAACCTTTCTGGTAATGCTGCATATGCATGCCCACTTGTATTTCCCAATATGCTGCCTAAAAATTAATTAGGTTAGGTTAGGTTTTGTGTGTATCATCAATTTGACACATTGCCTAAAATTTCAGCCAATTTACAAATTGCCTGATTTTAGACATTGACTGTAACATATATAACTTAAAGGTATTTTCAAGGTCATGAACTCATTTGAAACAGTATGCTGTTTTCTCGATCCAGAGTTGTACACACACAAATTTTATAGCAGTATACAGGGTGTACATAAAGTCAGGATCTATTTTTGTGAAGCACTTGGAAATTATATGGAATTCAATCATAAAATGATAAAGTGGTAACATTTATTAAATAATTAAGAGTAGGATTCGACGTGACGCCCATCAGTATCCCTGCACAGCTCAAATCGTTCCGCAGCATTTCTAAACACATTCTGGAGCATTTGCGGGGTTATGTTATCTGCAGCAGTTCGTATACGTGTACGTAAGTTTTCAAGACTCGTAATCTTCGTCTGATAGACGTGCGATTTGATAAAGCCCCATGCAAAGAAATCTAAAGGGGTTAAATCTGGTGATCTCGCTGGCCAAGGTCTGTTGCTTCCGCGTCCGATCCAGCGATTTCGAAAACGTCCATTTAGATCATCCTGAACAATTTTGGCATAGTGACAAGGAGCACCATCATGTTGATAGACGACGGTACTAACAATCCTATCCCCAATCAGCTGAGGTTCAAGGAATTGCTGCAACATGTCCAGATAAATAAGCCCCGTAACTGTAGCTTCAGCAAAGAAAAAAGGACCATAAACCTTAGATTTTGTTAAACCCATCCAGACATTAACTTTAGGTGAGTCTCTTTCCCAATTTTGGACGAAATCATTCGGTCTTTCATCTGCCCAAATTCGAGTTATGGCGATTTACTTTTCCACACGTATGGAAAGTGGTTTCATCACTAAAGAGAATGTTGTCCATTAAATTATCACTCCAGATTTGTTCTACGAGATCAGCACACACAGCACTTCGTCGAGGGAAATCTTCCTCATGTAAATCATGTAAAACCTGCAAATGATAGCTTTTCTTCTGCAAATTAACTTTCAGAATTTTGTGCACAGATGACGTCGGGAGGCCGAGTCTGTGTGATGCAGCACGAACGGACGTACGTGGCTCCTCAGTGATAATTCCGCGTACTGCATTCACGGTAAGATCTGACATACACGGTCGTCCTGATCTTGCTTCATCATTTACAGATCCCGTTCGTTTAAATTTGTTCACCAATTTTCGTATTGTCTTGTCTATTGGCTCCGGCTTATGAAATCTCCTTCTAAACTTCTCTCTGATGTCATTGTATTTCTTTCCCTCGATTCGCCAAATTACTATTGCCACACGCTCTTCTGTATTCATTCTAAGGGCTTCTGAAAAGAAAAATAGAACAAAATAATTATTTCACAAAAATAGATCCTGACTTTATGTACACCCTGTATTTGTGGTCGGTATGTTGTTGTAAAACAAAGGACAAATGTAACGACCTTCATTAAGAGAGCTTATCATGCTTATTTTGGAATTAAATTAGGAGATCAAGACAAAAGTTGGGCTCCACACAAGGTTTGTCTTACGTGTGTTGCGGCACTAAGGAATTGGAGCAAAGGTAAAAAGAAAAGTTTGCCATTTGGGATCCCTATGGTATAGCGCGAGCCTAGAAACCATACCGACGACTGCTACTTCTGTTCTTGCAATGTTAAAGGTTATAATGCAAAGAATAAAAAGAGCCTTCAATACCCAAGTCTTCCATCTGCAATAAGGCCGGTACCCCATGGTCCAGAAGTTCCTATTCCCCGCCCACCCGAGAGTCTGGATCAATACAATTCAGATTCTGATTCAGCTCCAAATCCAGACAATGATGATGTTTATGAACAGCCAACAGCTGACCGAGATCCTAAACCATTAACCCAAGCCGAACTAAATGATTTACTCAGGGATTTGAATCTGCCTAAGGACTCTGCAGAACTTTTGGGGTCTAGATTGCAGGAGAACAATTTATTGGCATCCGACACATACTTCGCTTGGTCTTAAGTCTTTGGAATAAGTCCTGAAATGTTTGCAAGTAAAGAAGGTAAATATATTTTGTTTCTTTCAGTTATTTTTTTATTCTTTCATAAACAAGCAATATGCTTGTCCAAGAGCTAGGAGCTATTTAATTCTGCTTTAATTAGGTTTTACTCTATCACCTAAAGATTTCGTGCTACAAGGGGTGTTGTAATACCTCATCTGTCCCCAAATGTTAACCACCCATTGATGAGAGGGGAGAGAGTATTTTGCTGGGAACGGGACTGGTTGTTATATATATTTACCCTACATTATTATCAAAGCTGGGCACAAACCGTTAATCCGTTAATCGTTAATTAACGAAGTTAACTTTTTCGTTAACGATTTAACTTTTAAGTTAACTTTGAAAATCATTATCGGACTAATTAACTTCCGTTACATTTAACTTCCGTTAACTCAAGTCCGTTAACCCAAAAAATTCATAAATAAACAAGATCCAGGGGGAGGAACAAGCCTACCTTGGGACTCTGCTGCCAACAGTTGCTGCGACAATCTTCAGGCTTAAGGACTTGAAGTCCAAGGGCCTCGTCTACTGCAGCGCCTTGGTCGACACACTTTTGGCAGGCATCGACAAAAGGTTTTGGCCCTCCTGGAGGATGACGAATGCCAGCTGGCTGCTGCCTTCCATCCCAGGTTTCGCCTCATCTGGTTGGACAAGTATGACAACACCAAGGTCGCCAGGGTGAGGAAAAGCATGGAGGGTACAGTCGAGGAGGCCATGAAGCAGCAGTCCAACGAAGTGGGCAGCAACAGTGGAGGCAGCAACAACGAGGAGGAGGAGGAGGATGACTTCTTCAGTGCTGTCATCCAGACAAAAGAGAGCAGCAGAAGCCACAGGTCACTCAAGGGCAAGGCCCAGAACTTGGTCAAGACCTGGCTGGGGACCAACTCCAAGGACTTGCTGACAGATGCTGCCTTCTTGGGTGAGCAAGTGTTGGTGGACTTGTTCATCAAGTTCAACACAGCCATCCCCTCCAGTGCTGCAGTGGAGCGTTTGTTCTCTATGGGCAAGGACATCCTGAGGGCCAAGAGATCATCCCTGTCTGATGAAAACTTTGATATGCTAATTTTCATGAAGGGCAACATGCATCTCATGGACAAAATGGAGAACGAGAAGAAGAGGGAAAATTAAATTATATATATATTGTGTTTTTCATTTTTTTTATAATAAAAGTTAACGTTAACGGTTTATCGGTAACTTCCGTTACATGTTTAACGAATTAACGGATTAACGGTTAACGAAGTTAACTTTTTGGTTAACGGATTAGCGGTTAACGAAGTTAACTTTTTGGTTAACGGTGCCCACCACTGATTATTATGTAAGCGTTACTGTAGTCTATAACAACAAAATTTATGGTTTAGCATGCGCAATCCAATGTTGGTCTCGATAAGATGGTTCACATTTGGGGATAAATGGGGGATTTATGACACACCCTGTGGTAAGAAATAAGTCCTGAAATGTTTGCAAGTAAAGATGGTAAATATATTTTGTTTCTTTCAGTTATTTTTTTATTCTTTCATAAACAAGCAATATGCTTGTCCAAGAGCTAGGAGCTATTTAATTCTGCTTTAATTAGGTTTTACTCTATCACCTAAAGATTTCGTGCTACAAGGGGCGTTGTAATACCTCATCTGTCCCCAAATGTTAACCACCCATTGATGGGAGGGGAGAGAGTATTTTGCTGGGAACGGGACTGGTTGTTATATATATTTACCCTACATTATTATGTAAGCGTTACTGTAGTCTATAACAACAAAATTTATGGTTTAGCATGCGCAATCCAATGTTGGTCTCGATAAGATGGTTCACATTTGGGGATAAATGGGGGATTTATGACACACCCTGTGGTAAGAAAACCATACGTGATAGGGAAAACCTAACTATATTTTTGAGATCAGCGCACTCAAATTATATAGAATCACCAACTAGTTTGTAAAAATCGATCGACAAGTTTTCAAATGTGTACTGGTGTTATTAATGAACAAACAAATATATAAACCTCAAAATATAATACCTGGTAACACAGAAAATTGAATGAAACTTGTTTCATTGCATTTTCTGTGGCTGAAACTCTTGAGAAAGTTATTATTTTTATCATAATGAAAACATTCATATTAATTTTAATTCTTATGCATTGCCTGCCATAATAGTAATATCACGAAAATTGAAAAATTATGTCATATATTCATAATTCTATACTATATTGATAGATTAACTAAATATCCGCATCCGCATCCGCGGATATTGAAATTAAAGATCCGCATCCTCAGATGTTGAAAAACTGACATCTGGTCCACCCCTA
Organism: Bathynomus jamesi; assembly: GCA_023014485.1. Taxonomy (NCBI): domain Eukaryota; kingdom Metazoa; phylum Arthropoda; class Malacostraca; order Isopoda; family Cirolanidae; genus Bathynomus; species Bathynomus jamesi. The sequence goes on from JAJOZX010000402.1 coordinate 1,110,950, forward strand.
ATATATATATATTTCGGATGTAAAATAAAGGACCAAGACAAAGGTTGGGCTCTACATATTTGTTGTACATGTTGCGCAGTAAATCTCAGGGCATGACTAAAAGGTACTCGTCGATCCATGCCATTTGCTGTCCCCCATGGTTTGGAGAGAGCAGAAAGATCACATCACAGACTGTTACTTTTGTTTGACGGATGTTTCTAGATTTTCTTCTAAAAACAAAAAAACACTGCAGTCGATTGAATTTCCAAATCTTCCATCGGCACTAAGACCGGTACCACACGGTGAAAGTTTTCCTGTACCAGAGCGGCCAGAGACGTGGACCTTAGAAGCTGAAACTACCGTAGACGAGCCTATGGAATTGGAACAAAACATGGACCCAGATTTTCAAACACCTGAGTCAAGAGAGCCTCACTTAATTACACAAGGTGAGTTAAATGACCTCGTCAGGGACTTAAGCTTATCTAAGAGTTAAGCAGAGCTACTAGGTTCTCGGCTGCAAGGGTGGAATTTGTTGGCAAAAAACACTAACTTTTCTGTGTTCCGCAACCGTCAAAACGATTTGAACAAATTGTTTTCTTTGAACGGAAATTTGTGTTATTGTAACGATGTAAACGGATTGATGATGGCACTTGGTCATGAACATAAATCAGAAGAATGGCGACTGTTCACTCATCCAATTTAAGTCTGAAGGCTGTGTTGTTACATAATGTAAACGTTTATCCATCAATTCCCGTCGGAAATACTGTTCATATGAAAGAGTCATATGAAAATATGGAGCTTGTTTTGAATTATATAAAGTACACTAAATACAACTGGCATATTTGTGGCAATTTAAAAGTCGTAGCGCTTCTTCTTGGCGTGCATCTGGGATATACAAGCTACTGCTGCTTTCTTTGTGAGTTAAGTCAAACAAAAGTAATAGTCTGTGACATGATCTCTCTGCTCTCTCCAAACCATGGGGACAGCAAATGACATGGATTGACGAGTACCTTTTAGTCATGCCCTGAGATTTACTGCGCAACATGTACAACAAATATGAGGAGCCCAGCTTTTGTCTTGGTCCCTTATTTTACATCCGAAATAGAGTTCGTATGCTTTTTTGATGAGAGGAGTGATATTCTTCTTTTGAGATTTGAGAGTGAACTCACGACATTCGTAACAGAAAGTACTAGGGTTGTTAACACATTTGCGAAATATAATGGCTTTTTAGAGCTTTTGACACACAACAGCGTTGAATGACATTCACCAAAAGACTAATGACCAGGGGCGGATCCAGAAATTTATTTGTGGGTGTCACCACTGCATGGAAACCGAGCGGCGAAGCTCTAGTGTTAAATAAACAGGATATTGTTCTTCACAGATGTCCAAGCTACGGTCACGTTTCGGTGAGCGTGACCTGGTGACCGGAAATACACATGTATTAGACAAATGGATAGCTTAGAACACGTACAAAAATTGTTTTGGAAACCGCCAGGGGGGGATGTCATGTGCGCATGGTGAAACCCCCCCCCACCATGGATCCGCTACTGCTGACAGTGTTTTTTAAGACAACGCAGTGCAGCGGTCACTACTGCATCATCTTACTAGCACGGTTGCCAAATTGTGCGATTTGGCGCCCAATGAATTTTAATTTTTAAGCACCTCAAAAACTTGAAGGTAAGTCTAATGATATTTTCTTTTGCAATATGGAATATTACGGTGAAGCTGCTATTTAAAATAAAACGTTACAAATAATAATGAAATAAAGGAATAGAAAATTTCTCGAAAACGTGCGTGATATAGAAATTTCAAGGTCATTTCTGTAATCATGGTTAAAAAATCTATAGGAATCACTTAATTTCGGTGGGAAAACAAAATACTTGTTGACCTGTGTAATCAGCGTTGACAATTCTATTAAGAGCACAGAACCTTGTGGAAGAAAGGAAAAAAGGTAAAATTTGTTGACCAGTGTAATTTGACGTAATACTAATGATAAGAATAACTAAGCGTCACTTAAAGAATTTAGTGGGTAACTTGGGAATATGGTTGAGTAGAATTTTATGAAAATTTACACGTTTTCAAGCGTTTATGTTCAGTCTTGCATGAGAAATTGGGGGAATGAAACGTGCAAATGATCCACTAGGACATTCTGGAGCGATTGTAAAGACACTTTTAGCTAAATATTTGAATAAAGGCCACATTCTGTATACTGACAACTGGTATACGAGCCCATTACTATGCAAATATCTGCATGTAAATAAAACAGGATCTTGTGGAACTGTAAAGGTAAATAGAAAAAACATGCCCAAGTTTCACCCAAGTAAAAAAGGAGAGTGCCATCTGATGGAATCAAAACCTTTATTAGCACTAAAATGGACTGATAAAAGAGATGTGCATATGCTAACAACAATTCACAGTGGAAGCATGATTGACTCAGGAAAGGTTGATCGTCGAACAAACGAAATAAAATTCAAACCAGATGCTGTTGTGGACTATAACAAAAATATGCATCTGGTGGACAAATCTGATATGCAAATTAGCAGCGTAGAATGCGTTAGGAAAACTGTGAAGTGGTATAAGAAGGTATTCTTTCATCTTTTGGATATTTCTCTTTACAATTCCTTTGTACTCTACAAAAAAACTACGAAAAAGCAGATTTCAATGAGAGAATTCAATCTTACATTAGTCTCTCAACTACTCACGAAGTATGCTCAAATAACATCCCCACATCCTGGAAGACAAAGTGTGAGACCAAATGCTCCTGACAGACTTCTCTCAGCTAATTACATTGAAAAGCATCACCTGGAACAAGTTCCACCAACACCATCTCGACCTGTAGGTCAACGACAATGTCATGTATGCTCACATACAACACAAAGAGAAAAACATGTTAGAAAAGTTTCTACTTGGTGTCCGGAATGCAAAGTTGCATTGTGCCTTGAGTGCTTTGTTCTCTACCACACCTGTGCCAACTACTAAATACTAAATTCAGTAAAAGTGTAAAACAATGTTGTAAATAAGTATAATGGAAAGTGTAGATTTATCAAAATAATATTTATTTCATGAACAATTATTTTCCAAAAGGACTTATTTTATAAGGAGTTATTTTTGAAAAGGAATAAAAAATTATTTTTCAAGAGGACAAATAAAATGTATATTCTTCAAAACTCAAATGTAAGTATAATACTTGCTCGTTTGTGTACATGTGCGCATATGCATACATGCATGTGTGTGTGTGTGTGTGTGTGTGTGTGTGTGTGTGTGTGTGTGTGTGTGTTGCGGATGGTTTATGAATATATCTGAGTCATAGATTCTTCAAAACTCAAATGTAAGCATAATACTTGCTTGTTTATGTGTACATGTGTGCATATGTGTACATGCATGCATGTGTGTATGTGTGTATGTTTGTTGCGGATGGTTTATGAATATATCTGAGTCATCAATAGCATTAAAATGCAAAATCATTTATTTTTATTGGGATTTTGTGCGAAAACATAAAAAAAATAACGCGATCATCATATGATGCTGGGAGCATTCTTCCGACAAACTTCCTGAGCATCATATGAGGATGGGAGCAGCGTAAGTGTTAAGCACCATAAAATAACTTGAATTTAATTATTTGACCGTTATTTATTTCAATTGCATTCGCTCAAAATCTGTAACGCCATTACGATTGGAGTATACACTGAGTTCAGTCTTTGTCGGTAGTATCAACTGTTTCGGGTTCCTCGAATCAATTCAGATGGAGTGATTTTCAGTTGAAGGTGACAATGTCTGGTGAGGCATGCACAGATAAACGACGATTCCCATGCAACCATGAGAATCAGAAAACGCTCGGCTTGTTCGTTGGAACATCTGGTGCCATTGGAGTGGCTTACTTGTAGACTGCCGTCGATAGTGGTTATCAGAATTTGCCTTGGAACACTGAGTGGGTATCATGTTTCCCTCTCTTGGCACGAAGCAAATTTCACTGTAGAAATGCTCCGCATTCAAGTTAGGCAAGTTAGGGGATCTTGTGGCGCCGTCTGAGCGCGAATATAAGTTTGGAGAGTGCCATGCGTCCATCGTGTGAGTGCAAAATGGGTGTGGAGAGTGCCATACGCCTGCTAGCGACAACAATAGAGAAATGGCTTTAATTAATGCTCCTTTGTCAGCTGAAAGAAGACTTACCACAGCAAAAACTCATTTAGGGATGACTGATTTTGTCTCCAAGAACAAGCCCTCAATCAAGGTGTGTGTATATATATATATATGTATATAAGAAGCTACCAGAACAGGTAGTAGGCGAAAATGGATCTCACTCGGAGGACCACACGCGATACCGAAGGAAAACGAAGTGGAAATGCACAAAGAGCAACGCAAAACAAAGAACATAAATATTGTCCTAGCTAATATTCAAGGAATAAAGCCAAATAACTCACGAAACAAAGTTTCGTACCTGAAAGGATTTATGGACGAAACAAAGGCGGACATTGCATGCCTCACAGAAATGTATCTTAAAGATTGCCAAGGAAACTGCGAAAACTGCGAATACTGTATTAATAAGAAAGAGTTGCATATCGATGGGATGGTTTCAACCTACTAAGAGCGGACCGAACAGCGAGACGTAAAGGTGGTTGTGTTATTTATGTACATGAGAGTCATATGAGAGAGACGGTAATAAGTAAATCAAACAGTTTCGTGGAACTCCTAGCAGTAAAAATAGAAAAACTAAAAGTGGTACTGATAGTCATCTATAGACCTCCAAACACTCCAACTGAAAAATTATTGGATGCCATTGATGATATCAGAAACCTAATAAGGTCCGTAAACTCTCCATCCCCCGATATAATACTCTGCGGAGATTTCAATTTACCATTTCTAAAATTCAAAAAGGTAGATAGAAGTATATATATATATAATATATACCAGGATAAGGGGAGCACAAGAGAAGACTAGGAGCAAGCAAAAATGTTGATGGCTCTAACAAACGAACTTATATTCACAGAAGAGATAGCAGAAAAAAACAGAAAAAATAGCTGCCTAGACCTGGTATTCACAAATAACACGAGCTTGATTGTTGATATAAAAATAACCCCACCTATTATCTCAGACCACAACACAATCGAGATAACAAATATGGGAAAAACATTAAAAGATAATACCCATACTGAAGAAAGAAGGAAATTTTGGACTTTTAACTTAAACTCCAAGACTATAAATTGGGAAGCAATCAGATCACACATGGCCTAAATAGAGCGTAAAATATTTTTGGAGAATAAAACAACTGAAGAAACTAACAATCTGAGAAGAAAAGACACTGAAAATTTTAGGAAAAGAGTATCGATAGGGCCATACAGAGAGGGGAAAGGAAAAAGCGGTAGAATTAATAAAGGATAATCTAAAATACTTCTATAGCTATACGAAAACAAAAACAAAAACGCGCGTCACTATCAGGCCCTTAAGGAAAATAAATAATAAGCTAACCGACAATGTAAAAGAAATATGTGAAATATTGAGAGCCCAGAATGAATTAGTCTTCAGTACCCTAAAAAGTAACAAAGCGATACCTGACATAGGTACTTTCTTTGAAGAGAAATTGCAAGGAGATTGGATTATAACAGATTTTGATTTTACCCCAGAAGATATAGCGCGAGCTACAGGACAAATGAAATCACACTTAGCTGCAGGTTCGGACAATTGGGACGCATTACTGATTAAAAACTGTAAAAATTAAATAGCCACACCCATATACTGCATATGGAGAAGATCCCTAGACACTGTGGAAATACCGAGTATCTTGAAAAGAGCAAACATTGTCCCAATATATAGAGGAGGGGATAGATTTGAAGCAAAAAACTATAGATCTGTGTCTTTGACGTCCCATCTTACCAAAATATTTGAAAGAATAGTTAGCGAGAAAAGCTATGATTTCTTGGAGACACTGGAAAGACTCAACGAAAATCAGCACAGATTTCGATCAGGAAGATCATGCCAACCACAACTTATAGAGTACTATAACAATATCCTAGACACACTTGAAGGCAATGGATTTTGCTAAAGTTTTCGACAAATGTAATCATGGTATAATAGCGCATAAAATGAAACATATGGGAATAACGAAGGAAAATGGATCTACGTATACAGGTCGTCAACATTTAAGGTATAACATCATCAGAATCAGAAGTACGCAGCTCAGTACCACCAGGAACAGTATTGGCTCCGTTCCTTTTCATTATCATGTAACAGACATAGACAATGAAGTAAACAGCAATAGTATAGTAACATCCTTTGCAGATGATACAAAGATCAGCAGAAAAATCAGCGATGCAAATGAGGTGAAGGCCTTGCAGAGGGACACAAACAGAATATACAAATGGTCAGAAGAAAACATGACATTTAACACCGAGAAATATCAGCTCTTCAGATATGGTAGAAATGAGGAACTTAAACAGACAGAATATTATGCCCGGGACAGACAGAAAATTCAGAGAAGCACGAAAGCGATAGATTTGGGGGTTATAATAACCGATGATGCGAAATTCAAGACACAAAATCAGACAGCAATAAACAGAGCAAAAAGAGTCGCGGGACAGGTACTAAGAACCGTTAAAAGAAGGGATAATACAGTAATGATTCCCATGTTGAAAACACTGATCATACCAAAACTTGAATACAGCTCAGTAGGGTGGAGTGAAAAATTTTTTTTTTTCAGAATTCAGTTTTGTAGGGGCACCTAAAAGTTAGTCTGTGGTACCAATAAGAAATCTGTAAAATATTAGCTACTTGCGACATTAACTTCACCAACCCCAAGGAGGTCAAAGATTTTGCCTTTCAGGTACCCCAAAAAATTAAGGAAAAATTCAAAGATTTAAGCGTATCTTCCGTTGTGTTTATGGTAGGAAAATAATTTTTTGTTTCTTTTGATTTGTCTATTTATGTTCTTCAACTTTACTCTTGTACACATTTTTTTCATTCCTCACAGAAAATTGGAAAATTTGGACTTTTATGAAAAATACTCACCAAAAATACAAGTTTTTGTTGCTTTCGTTGAATGGTTGATGTTAAGCGTCATTCAGTGATTCAGTTTTCTTTTAGAAGCTCATGAAATAGCTGCATGGCTTAAAATATATTGGTTTATTGGAACAGCTCTCCGCTAATTTAAGCTAGATACGAGCCATGTATATCTCCGCTTAAATTACCCAGAACTCACCATGTGGAGGCGGCTGCTCTTTGAGTCCCATTCTAACCCATCCACCACAATAATTTAGAAAGCTTCTTATTCAGTTTTGTAGTCTCTGATAGGACTATCTGTCCAAAATATAATAGCAGTGTAGTCAAGTGCATGGAAATTTAGCTTCGGTACACTGAACTCGCGAATGCTTTTCATTTCTTCAGCTTGAGATCTTGCTACTTCGATCCTTCGTACTGTAATTTTCGAATGTTTGGCCGGTTATCAGTAATCATTGCAAGAAGGTTCTCTTGATGCGCAAATTAGGCGTTACGAATGATAACTTTATCAACAATATCTCTAAGCTCCTTTGTTAGGTATCTTCAATAAGCTACCATCTGCCACAGGTGACGAGGTCCATCATAGCACCAAGGTTTTGTCTTGATCGTGAACCACATTGGAGCATAAACTTTGGCGATGTATTCTACCAGCACTTTTAAGCTATCCATCGGATTTTCACATCCCATGTAGAAACGCAGGATGTGGTTAGCAGTAGTCAACCATCTGGATTGGACCATTGGCCCAGATTGAAGATTTGCTAAGTCATTGCTGCAACACTCAGAAGTAATAGCCTGAGAAGCTTTATAGAGGTACAATTGATCTGTACTTAGATCATCAGAATCAGTAATTGGAAAAGGATTTCCTGCCACGGCTTCAAACTTAACTATTGGTTGGTCGACAGATTTAATGCTTTTCCAATTCGTCCTGACATTTCTTGTGGACTATAGAAGGGCCCAGCTAAGTGTTCTAATAAATGCCTCAATGGTAACGCATTAAAATGAAAGAGACAAATAAACCAGTGAAAGGGTTTGTTTAAGTTCTGCTCCAAATTTTTTAATATGCCTCCTTTTATTCCAATACTGACTGCAGTGCCATCACAACCAATGGCAACAATATTTCTAGCACTGATATTTTTGCATCCCAAGAACTCCAAAATGCCTTTATAAATGCTTTTTGCTGTGCTAAATTCTGGAGATATGTGGTCTAAGTAAGTTGAGCCTGGTTCTTTCAAAAGGACAATGCTCTTCCATAGTAATCCTAGAATGATATTTACTACCTTTCATTATCATAACGTTTGTGCGATCTTTTCTTCCATCAAAGTAGAAATCTATAATATGATCACTTGAACTGAAAATTAAGGTATCTTCAGAGCGATCTTTTCTAATCTTGCTCCTTTCTCGTCTTATCTTCATAAGTATCTTTACTACTAATTAATTTTAAATCTTGGAAAACAGCAGATGCAAGAGCTGCCCCAGCACGGTCAGATATTCCTCTCTTCGATCGCATTCTCTACTCACTGTTGGCAACCGCATTCTCATTTGTGAAGGTCCGGAATTAATTAATGGGTTTGTCGTGAGTTTAAACGGCTCACTTCTTTCGTCCGTTTTGTTGGAACTTGACGAAACAGTTGCAGCAGTATCAAATTCTTTCATTCCTTTCGAGATCCTTGCTGTATATTCCTTATACTTTTGTGTAGCCTTTTTCTTTTTTTTCCATCTTTTTGGTGACCACTTTATCTACGGGTCCAATCATCATTTTTCAAGATGTTCGTTGGTCATTAAGGAAATCCCTTTCCAGAACAGGACCTTTTCGGTCTTTCTCACAACGACATGTCAGGAAGTCTTCACATTTACAAGAAGCTATATCAAAGAGCTTCAGTCAATGATGGGCAGTATCTAGATACATGTATCGCCGATACGTATCGATCGATACTTTTGTATCGGTATCGGTATCGCTTTAGCTATTTGACAAAAGTATCGATTTATCGGTATCGCTAAGGTCAATTTTCTTAAATGTATCGAAAAAAATCGATACTTCGATACATCGATACATTAATAAGAATTTTTAAATAGATGTTATAATATGACACTACTGAGTTATATTTATGAATATACATACATAATAATATTATTAAATATTTATTTAATGACAGTACTACTCTACTGGTCACGTCACACAGTACGGCGCAACGTTTAAACACGTTTGTACTTGTGTTATTGAGATTAATTAACCATAATATAGAAACGCCATAATATAGAAACGCTCATATAATGTAGAAACGCTCATTGGTGTTGCAACACTATTGGCCACGCCCACTCGGTGTTGAGTTTAAACAGGTTCATACTTGTAATATTTTCAGTCATTCATGTATCCTACAAAATTAAAACATACTTTCATTAAATAAAGTAATTGTTTTTATTTACATCTATAAAACCCATTAAAATGTCGTTGATTTTACTTACAGTGCGTACAAATTACTAGTATAAACAATAATATCTAATACCTACATATTAAATGAATAATTATAAAAATGTACCGGCGATACATGTATCGGCGATGCATGTATCGGTATCGGTATCGCTTAGACATCTAGAAAGTATCGGCGTATCGGTATCGCCTAAGACGTTCTTCATGTATCGATGTATCGGTATCGCTTTAGCGATTTTCATGTATCGATGCCCATCACTGGCTTCAGTGAGTCAAGTTTAAATTTGTGAAGCAATGCTTGATAGGATGCTTGGTCTTTCCGCCCTTTGAATTGTTTCAAGACATTTTGATATTTTTCGTACAAACCTTGGATGTGCTGCGTCTTATGATGGCTAGTTGGAATAGAAGCATGATCCCATACAGTCTTTACTTTTTGGGCAACGACTGTAGCAACATCATCAATTTTTGTATTAGCTTCTCCTGACTTAATTTTTTTCTGTCTAACATAAAGGAAACACTGAAGTATATCTTCGGACGAAGGAAATAAATCAGTGAGAGGTCCTTTGGTGGTTCAAAGATTGGATTCAGCTGTTGAGTATTCCTTGTCTTCCTTTTCGCTGATTCATTCGCGGCCATGGAAGCCATGCCTAATTTTGCTTTGTGTGTCGGAATAGAATTAGACTTGGTCTTTCCGCCCTTTGAATTGTTTTTAGCGAATCAGATTCAGTATAAAAATTTATCAAAGCAATCAAATAATCTGAAAAAGAGTTATAAATTATAATGTAATATAGTATAAATAACAAACCCTAACTAATATAATTATGAAATAATTTAAATTTGTGAAAATCTAAAGAAATGGACACCTTAAAATTGTGCTAAAACATCTACTAAAGTTGAGAAACTCAACGAAAGATATAAAAATTCCTATTTTTTGTCAGTACTTTTCATGAAATACCAAATTTTTCAAATTTCTGTGAGGAATGGGGGAAAAGTGTATAAGGGAAACGTTAAAGAACATAACTAGACAAATCAAATGAAACAAAAATGATGTTCCTAACATAAATACAAAAGAAGATATGCTTAAATCTTTGAATTTTTCCTTAATTTTGGGGGGCAGCTGAAAGGCAAAATCTTTGACCGCCTTGGAGCCGGTGAAGTTGATGCCGCAGTTGCTAATATTTTACAGATTTCTTAGTGGTACCACAGACTAAGTTTTGGGTGCCCCTACAAAACTGAATTCTGAGAAAAGTTTTTTTTCACTCCAACCTAGTGCTCAGTCTTGACGTCCCCATACAAGAAGGAAGGAATTAATAACTAGAAGATATTCAGAGACATTTCATAGCCAAGATCGATGGTTGCAAAGAACTTAAGTACTGGGAAAGAATACATAAACTGAATCTGTACTCCCTGAAAAGAAGAGAGAGTGGTACACCATTATAAAAAAAACTATATAGGGTTATGGTTTATTGCCGTCACCCTCATCCACTGGAAATTTCCAGTAGATATCGGTGGAGAGTTAACGACAAAAACCCTACATTTTTTTCGTTAAAAAGTTATGTTTGTGGAGGTCTTCAAAGGACCTCGTTAAGTAGTGTGTTTTTGGTTAATGTTAAATATATTTGCCTTCGGTATTTTAGCGCTGCCTAATGGTAAAGAAGGAAATTACCATACCTTATTATTTCGTTGGGCCTCGCTTCTGTTTGTAGGGCGCGCGGCTCTCTTTCGATGTAGGAACGTAGACGATGGAGTTACGCAACGAGTTTATTGGGTTTAATTAATATGGGCATTCACTACACTTAAATACCTGAAGGAATAGGCCTATTCTTTTGAGTTATTAGGTTTATATTACTTGTTATTCACTCAGAACTTATAGGAAGATTAAGAACGTCTCCCTCGCTTAAAGCATCGTTGTAACTAAGCAGCTCTCATGAGCTAATATAAATTTTTTCTTAAGAATTCGCTGACTTTACAAAGTCCTCAGACGTCTATTCTTCTCTCGAAGTAATTTTCACGAGTCAGCAATGGAAAATTTTGATACGAAATAATTTGTTTTTCTTGTTATGCAGGCCCAATGCCTACATATGGGGTTCTATGTATAGCAATATTTTCATTCCCAATAGGCTATGTCGCCAATCCCGAAGCAATTTTGAAGTTATTTGACTCAGTAAATTAATAATTTGTATTTAATTAAGAAATAAAGGTACCATATATGAATTTAGGGTGTCAATTTTGGGGGTGAAATGACTAAATTGAAAATCATGTGATTTGGTAGCAATTTAATGTAATCATTTGGCATACAAAATAACACTGGTATGCATATGAAATTTTGTTGTCTGCTGTGAGGGTTTTTTCAACTCATATTATATAATTCGACCATGCTGAATTCGAAAATGACATTGGTTTTCCTCAATCAGGTCAGGTTTTTTTCTCTATTGGCCATTTATTATAAGTCCAATTTTATCCCCAAATTTATTGATTTTTTTAGCTTATACACTGTAGATACGAGTAATATTATAAGAACACTCGTGAAAAATGAAAACATTGTGTGAATAAATACTTTTATTCATACAATGAATATGGAAAAAAGTTTATTGAGGAAGGAATGAAGTTTTTTTGGCTTTCCGTCTGTGTTTTTCTTCGGGCACGTCTCGCTTCAAACACCAGCAATAGTCCGCCAACATATTGATATCCCAGTTTCCCTGGTACCTCTCTTCCATTATTTTGATATCTTGGTGAAATCGTTCACCCTGTTCCTCACTATAATCCCCGCAATTTTCAGAAAAATAGTCCAAGTGGGACCACAAAAAGTGCATTTTTATGGACATGCGCGACCCATGAGCTTTGAAAACTTCCATCAAGTTTTCGACAACGGACTCGTATTCTGGACTTCTACGCTTGCCAAGAAAATCAGTGACAACTGATTTGAATGCCTGCCAGGCATTCTTCTCAGTTGGAGTCATTGCGTTTTCGAACTGAGTATCCTTGATCAAAGTTCGAATTTGAGGACCATAAAAAATCCCAGCATTTAGTTTAGCATCAGATATATGAGGAAATTTACTCTCGAGATATCGGAATGCTGAACCCTCCTTATTCATTGATTTGAAGAAATTTTTCATCAAGCCCAGCTTAATACGAAGTGGTGGGAGCAAAAGTTTTGTTGGTGGTACAAGGGGCACTGAAACGACATTATGCGACCCAGGTTCAAAATTCTCTCTGGATGCCCATTCACGCTGTGCATAGTGCTTCTCATCCGCTCGGCTATCCCATTTGCAGAGGAAACATGGGTATTTCGTGTATCCCCCTTGCATTCCCAATACAAATGCCACAATCTGAAAAAAAATGAAAATATTTAAAGAATTTAGAGAATTTGTTCTATCAGATAAAAAAATCTATGCATTGGACTGTATCACTTCTGTGGGGGAAGTTAAGTGTTCTTACACACTCTCAAATAACCTTTGGAAAAACAACATAGTCAATAGCAATAGTTTATTTATGATATTAGTATTACCTTCAAATCTCCACAGATCCTCCAGTTATGTTGGTCGTATACGAGAGCATCCAGTAAAATTTTCATGTTATCGTAGCTCTCAGTAAGTTGTACGGAATGTGCTACAGGGACTGATGCAACCCTATTCCCAGTGTTGAGAAGTACTGCTTTCAAACTTCGTTTAGACGAGTCTATAAATAGCCTCCATTCTGATGCGTTATATGGCAGGCCCAAGGATTCGATTAGCCCCTCAACATTGCAGCAGTACATTAAGGAAGAGGTATTTTCGTGCACTGCAAAAAACTTGCGGAATTCTTCCTCTCGTTTCCTATACCAGGAGAATGTTGTTCCTGGAGCCAGCAAGTTGTCCTCTCGAAGTCGTGAGCCCAAGATCTCTGCAGCTAATTTGGAAAGTCCTAAATCCCTGGTAAGATCATTAAGTTTGGCCTGGTTGAGAGGCCTCGGCTCATTTGAAGCGGTATTTTGAGGTATATACGACTGGGACTGGTCATTGGTCATTGATTCATCATCAGAATCATCGAAGTCCAGGGTTTGAGGTGGGTCGGGTATTGGAATTCCAGGACCATGGGGTACAGGTCTCATAGCAGAAGGAATGTCAGGGTATACAACAATGTGTTTATTCTTCTTGTTAACTCCTGAAAATAGAAACACAGAAACATGGATATAAAACTTGCATATGAAATAGAAGAAGCATTCAGACAGTGGCGGCTCGTGAGGGAAGGCTGCGGTCTGTAAGATATGAAATAGGTCGATGGAGTCTGTATATTTTCTTTCTTTTTCATTCATATTGTCCCTTTGGGGACAATATGAATGAAAAAGAAAGAAAATATACAATCATTGTATATGTAAATGTAACTTGTATAACAATATGTATGTGTAAATGTATTTACACATATGTACATATGTAGCAGAATCTATTAGGATCATTTTTACACGCTCTATTCATTATGAAATATTTTATCTATATGCCTGAAAAGTAAAAAAAGATATTATACAATTGAAACAAGTGATGATAGATGTTACTGTTCCAATTCCGCTTTGACAAAATCACGAAAAATTCTATTTTACTTATGAGGCCATAGCCGGATAACCTGAGCTGATTGAGAAAACCGGATTGCAGATTCGAAATCAGCAGGAAAACCTCTATAAGAATCACTTACAAAACCCTTGACAGCAAAATTGATGCATACCAGTGTAATATCCTTGCTTCAAAAACAATAAAAAATAACTCCTACCTACATCAATTTTAATTCAAAAATTCCATTTTTCCATAAATTCGTAACAAAATAACAAATGTGCGCAAACATCCTATCAACATTTAAAGTAGCAATAAGATATCATTCAGAATCTTTATTTGAAAATAACCAATGCAGTCATGTCCTTTTTGCTGCGGTTCCTTGACATCAGCATTCGGCTTGCTACTTGCGCTTTGATGTAGCCTTCTCGCCTCTCGTGACTGTAAACTTGACTAGCTGCTTCTGTGACCATTTTCACACATCTCTCCACACTCTGAGTGTGAGAAGGCCACTTGGCACTTGCATTGGGGCCTCTTTAAGTTGTGTTAAATCTTTGTTTGCTATACATGTTGTCAGTGGTGGCTCCAAAACTTCCGAACTCAAGTTAACTAATTCTGACAATTTCGTGGCATTGACGTTTATCGGAGGTACCTTCCTTGTCTGAACAGAGCAGTCTCCCAGCTGGTCATCATCTAGTGATGTTCCTCTAAGCTTTAGAATGATTTCCACAGCCTCAGTTCGCTCTTTGGTACATTGGCTGCAGAGTATTGCTTACAAAACTGCCTCTGGCCTAACATAGCAAGCGGACCTTCTCACCACAGGTAACACGATGTCCACCACTACTTTCCTTTGGGTTCTCAGTAGCTGTAATTGAAACAAGATGTGGTTGGGCCCCTCCATCCACATTGGATTAAGTTTTACATTGAACCAGTGAGGAAGATAAAACCCAATAATAAATTCAACAATCAACATCAAATTCTGTAGCATTTTGCCCTTCAGTGCATGTTTGGAAACCCAAATCCTGCAGAAACGAATCGCTGTAGTTAACCAACGACTGTGACTTACGGGTCCAATCTCCAAGAGAGCCAGATTTTGAGGCAACTCTCCTGATCTGATTGCTTGAACAATACGATAAGCGTAAGATTGATCCGTGCTGAGGTCTTTGATAACTTCTTCAGACAACACTGGAAGGGGAGGGCCTACTTCGACCTTTGGAAATTTTGTATTTATTTCTAATTCCGTTGCTTCATCTAGCACAGTGGTTCTTAACCGGGGGGGCGCGCCCCCCTAGAAACAGGAATTTCTCTAATTGTATTTGTTATTCTCTTAACGAGAGCATGGGCTAATATTGAGAAGTTATTGAGAATGTTATTTTGATTGAAGGGGGGCGTGGAGGGAAGGACCCATTCCTAGAGGGGGCATGGTAGTAAAAAGGTTAAGAACCACTGAATTCTAGCATGTTGCCAAGGGGGCCTGACCACTTGTTGTTCTTTGTAGGACCATCAAGTTCCTGGATGAGACGACGAAGAGGTAGTTCCCCTGTGTGCAAATCACATACAATCCATACAAGCCTTCTTCCAAGTTTTTTCTCTAAATGCGTCATAACACCGCCCTGCCATCCAGTGTTCACCGCAGTTGAGTCTCCACCAACGGCCTGCAGTGAACTGTCAAGTCGTCTTTCTTGAAGCCAACATATTATTTGATCAGCAATTGCCTCTGCATGTTTCTTGCCTTCTACTTCTGCTTCAGGAACAAAGTGAAACAAATAGCGGCCACCAGGTTCGGAACACACAGAGTAGTGTTCTTCTTTGATGAGACCGGGAAACTTTCTGTCCATTCCCTCTACCTCTAGGAGAACTTTTGTGTCATCTCTTCTTCCATCAAACAAAAGGCAAGTGAGACCTTCCTCCTTCAAATCTTTTTCATACTGATCAGATATTTCCTTCATTATTTTTTCTTGTGCTCTTCTTATCTTATTATGATCTATCACTAAGGATGTATCCTCTCGGCTGATGAGGCCTGCATCTATCCAAGCGGCAGTGGCAATCTCTGCAGTCTCTCGTAGCCCCGTATGGTGGCGAATACTGGCAAGGGCAATGTTTGAGATGTCTTTAGTGTTGTATTTCATTCTCTTCGGCGAAGGTTCAGATGGCATTTTGGAGCTATCATCTGATGTTGCTTCTTTCTGTTCATCTGAAGAGCTTTCAAAGAAGTGAGAAACCTCTTGATAGAGCTCTTCATCTCTTTGGGTTGCTTCTTCACTCTTCTTTTTCTTCCTTTCTTCCCTCTCTCGGATTTTCTCTTTTTTCTTAGCAATAACAATCTGTTTTTTGGTTTCTGAATAATCTGCCGAACCAATCTGCATACTTCCTTGGCCTCCTGCCTTTGTTCTCTGCGCCTTTATGAAAGCCAGCTCCAAAACAGGGATCTTCTTCTCACGAGGACAGCGACAATCAATGTGAGGGTGAGGTTCTCTTCTGCATGAGGGAGAAAAATTGGCTTCAGAACACAACTCTATGGGACACTGGCAGTTAAAAATGTCAAGAAGAGTATCAAGTGTGTGCAGAAATTTATTTTTCTTTGCTAGTTTTCCTTTACCAAGTGATGTCTCAACTGCTTTGTGCCACAGCTTTGTTAATTTTAGCTCAATAGTTCTATACTGATTGAGTACAGGTGGTTTGAATAACACATTAGCTTTTTTTCCACTGATGCAGAAGAGGGGCAATCATGTCCCTTATGAGCTCTTTCTCTGTGTAGTTCCTTCTATCCTTTGTATTTTGTTCACGAAGGAGTAACGCTAGTCTCAGCATGTCTCGCACTGTTGGTAGTTCTGATACGGGAAGCTCCTTGCCTGTACCGACTAACAGACTCAAGTGGCATGACGACTGACCTCTTGTCTTCAATTTTGGCATCTTAGGAATATCTGAAAAGAAAGAAAAACATTTAAGTATTTTATATCAATTACGATGTTTCAAAGTTTAGTCATTCGATGTTCTAAAATTCAATAAAAAAATATTTCATGGGATTACAACATAATTAGACAGAAGAATATGATAATAATAAATAATTGTAATAATCAATAATCCATACTTACAGTTAAACTGTAGTATTCGTCTAGTAGAATAACTATGAAGTAGGTACAAGAGCAATAACACCAAACCACCGTCTATGACATCTAAGAGGCAACTGAGGACTGAGAGTGAGGGACAGTTCTATTCATGTTGCGACTTGTACATTGTACAACAACTATATGACCTTGAAAACACTCCATATGCGATCAGTGGGATAATTCTGTGACAGATGAATAGTTAATCAATTTATGTCCTATTATTTAGTAAAAGAGTCAATTTCTGAAACTTTAAGGTAAAATTGATGTGGTAAGGGATTTTATTTCATTTTGGTTGGCCAATTTCAAGTTTTGACATGAAAAGACTATATTTTCACTACCAAAATTGATTTGAAAAAAGTTGACAAAATTGACACACCCTAAATTATATGATACCATATTGTAGGCATGTGTAGTTTTTCCATAACCATAATATATTCATGGAAAATGATCGAAAAACTGGTACCAAACCTTAACCCTTTCAACCCTGAATTTTTTGTAGGGTTAAGTTATGAATGCGTGTATTTGAAACGTTAGCACTTGGCATCTTCAGTCCTTAAAGGGTTAAACTAAACCCAATTACCATCCAAACAACACTGGAAAATAGGAAAGGCAGAATGTGTAGTGTTCCCAAATTAAAGGCCCGACAAGGGACCTCTTCAACACTGAAGGAAAACAGCTTAGTTGTCAGGGTCCAAGACTTGTTAATCAACTTCTAAAGGACCTCAGAAGCGTGACAGGGGTCAAAGTTGAAGTCTTCAAAAGAAGACTCAGAATGATATCAGATGAGCCGGGTGTACCTAGCTATGTTCGGTGGAGAGCGCAAGAGAGCAACTCGCTCCTCCACCAAGCCAGGCCTAGAGGCGGGGCCGCTAGCTTGACCTTCATGTGAAGAGAGACCAACGCACGGAACTGTTACGAGGTGTATATATATATATATATATATATTATTAATTTTGTTGTTTTTGAACAAACAATTTTCAGCCTTTTTCCTCAATCTCCACCACGATTCCATTACCAGCTGGATCCGCAAGACTCTTAAATAAATTTACAGTTACCATATGTAGTCATTTAACTTGGTGTCGCTTGTCCAAAGAACTTTAAAACATAATGCGCGTTTGGTATTCGAAGCCGACGCTCCGGGCAATAGCTTTTTTCTAGAAGAAAATAATAATGACAGATGTCTTGAAATGACTTTAATCTATTATTTAATTTCGTTAAATTTACATTATCCACACTATTTCTACTGCTTTATACTGAATTTTTAATTGTAAATAAGGTAGCCATGGCGGCCACATTTTGAACGAAGAAAGGAATTTAAAAATGAGAACGTTTAACTCATTTTTAACTTGTTTATGCAAAAAACTTCACTTTTCTACGTGAAGGTCAAAATATGATAATGAAAAACCACTCTAATAGACAGAGTTTATTTCCACAACAGTTTCGATGCCCACTGGCATCCTCTTCGGGTGGATACAGAAAAACGAATGAACCCAAAACAAGAGGGAAAACAGTCCAGGGACCATTAAGAAATTCGCACCTAGGTTAGATCCCGTTCTCCCGACACCGGAAGGGCATTTTTTTTTTTTTTATTAAAGGGACCCTCTTATCAGTACATTCGCACTCGTGCGCATATTACCTTTCGTATAAAAAATTGAAAATGTAAATGGAGTTAAGATTTTTTTTTTTAATAAGAAAACTTTTTCCTGTAAACGCTGACTACAAAGATAGACTAAAGAAGTAGGTCAAGTTAATGTTTAGTTAATTCAGTAGTGAGTGATGTAGCAAAATGAAAGGTCAAATTTTGTGAGATGAAAAGTGCTGACATCATTTTCAGTTTTATTACTTTATTTTTACTATATTTTTCACATATTTCTTGCGCTCTTAATATATACATACAGTATATACAGTGTATAACTGTATGTGTATATATAAATACAGGGTGGGTAAAAAAAAGTGACCCCTCAGAGGTAAATTGTCATTAAAAAAAGTAAGGGGACTAGAGCTCCCAAACTTCATAGATGCTTACCTTAGCATGTTGTTCGTCTTAACTGAGAAGTTGCTCGATGTGTCCCCCTTCCTGCTCAACGCAGGCCTCCAAACGTGGACGCCACTGATCAATACACTTGTTTACATATCCCCATCACCCCGCATCAAGTGAATCATTTTCGTTCTAGCAATCACTTCCTCTCGTTTCAGGGTATTAACAAGGTTCCAAATGTTGGGGTGATTGTAGCCGTCTTTGTTTAATGCAGAATGAAATGCTTCTAAGTTATTCGTTGTACGAGCCATGGATGCTTTGGTTCTTTCTAAAACATTCCATAGGGGAATAGGAAAAGGGGGCTCCAATCGTCTTCTTCGTTGACCACGACCTCTTTCTGCTCCAATGTAGTTGTTTTCAAAATAAGACACCAGTTCCTGGGGTATGTCATCGTCATCAACAAGTTCTTCAAATCCTGCGATAACGTCAATAACGGGCAGAAAAGCAAGGGCAAGAAAGCACCGAATTTTCAAACTGAATTCGTCGTCTTCGTGGTATCTAACTTTAAATCCTTCTTGTACGACCCGTCTATAAACATTTTGTCCAAGATGGAACAAACAGCCTGATAAGTTTGTATTAGGAAATATATGCAAAACACTATTTTGAGCAGCTTTTTCAAAATCCATTATGATAGTTTCCGGTTCTTCGTTTTGCAGTAGTTCCTTCACTTTGCCAAAAAGCATGCTGTATGTGTTTTCGCTTTTATCTGAAAGTAACGCAAACATTCTGGGTACACTGAAATTACCGCTCTGAATATGCAACACGTACAGTTGAAATATACTTGGACAACTCTTGAATGTGCCATCCGCTGCCCAATTCTTGAAAGTTTTCATGTCCTCAAGAGCTTGGTCGGTTCCAAATATTAAAATTCGTTTCTGATCAGCACATCCACTGTCAAACTGTAGAAATTTCGCACCACATTCTAGGTGGGAATATTCAGGAGGGATAGCGAACTCGACATTCGTTTGAGGGATGCGATGGTAATTTGTTTCATTTTGTCTCCAACGTCTGATGTTACGTGCAATGTTTGTAAGTGGAGGAAGCTCTGCTACTGCACATTCATTCAAATTAGTTAATTCAGTTCCGATGAGTGTTCGAGGAGTATCTCGGGTCGAAGCTGACTTTTTTTTAATGGTTGTCACAACAGCCTTAGATGTCACTATTCCAGCAGTTGAGCTATGGGTATGGTCTCCAACTTTCTTAAGTATTTCACATTCTTCACCAGTTGTATGCACACGGGCATTGCAAGAACGAATCTCACACCTCCAGTATTGTTTTGAACCATCCAAATTTTGCTTATGTTTGTCGTATATATAATTAAGATCATCCACCAACTTCTTCTCACCTCTTTGTGATAAAATAATTTTGCTCGACATTATGAATGAGGGATATGAACTTAAATTTAAACTCCAGGCGTGAAATTAAACTAACGATAATAACTATACAAAACAAATAAACTGATCGCTTCCAATCTGTCTACACAACGAAAGTGAATGCGCGAACGCAAAAAAGACAACAATGTTGCCTCCATTAATATATCTGCGCGGACCAAAGAATAATCCGCGCAACAAAAGTAGTTCCTTTTAACCAATCAACTATTAACTATTTATCAAATGGTTTATACAAACTTCAGTGTCATAATATTTAAACTAACAATAATAACTGAACAAAAACAAATAAACCAATCAATTATTAACTATTTTATCATAACTATTTATCAAATAGTTTTTACAAACTTCAGTGTCACAATATTTAAACTAACCCATTTATATATCTGGGCAGAACACAGAATAATCTGCGCTACAAAAGTAGTAGTACCGAGTTGTCCTAGTACCGAGTTCACCTAGTACCGAGTTTTCCGGTACCGAGTTGTCCGGTACCGAGTTTTCCGGTACCGAGTTTTCCAGTACCGAATTATCCGGACACCATCGTGTGTTGAGACACCTTCTCCCAGCCGAGCAGAATTTTTTCGCGTAGTTCATATATGTCTCTTATATTGATACCAGGGATGTAAACTTTGGAATTTAGGGCTTTCCAAACACCATAATCTAGTGGTGAAAGATCGGGGCTACGAGCAGGCCAAATATTGGATTCGATAAAATCCGGTGTTTCGTTCTCAAGGAATGTGACAGTTTGGCGTGCTCTGTGAGCAGGGGCTCCATCTTGTTGGAAAGTATATCTTTCACCACTAATTCGTCGAATATCAGTTAGATATTACGGCGACGTAACGCTGGCTCCGACAATCTTCAATTAGGGCGACGACTCTTGCGACGTTCACGGCACTCAAATCCATTGTAAATGTCTAATTCTGAAACCCAAAAGAATTAGAAGTCTATCTGTTACTAAAAGCAAATGCTTACTCCCGCTAGTGCAAGAAAAAAGTGGCACTAGCAGTCTAAGAGCAACTGGATATCAGACTGTCGAATTCTTAAAAGTAGTCGAAAATTCGTTACAGCTAGTGTTCGCAGCTGATGTTGTTTTGTCTCGTTATTTGGTTGCCTCATAGACTATATTTTTGAATTTTAAAACTTTTATAACAGAAGGTTGCCCACTTTTTTGCTTTTCACGATATTCCAAGTGGGCCGATTTTTCTGCCGCTCAGTGTATATATATATATATATATATATATATATATATATATATATATATATAAGGTTGTAACATAAATTCTGCTCGATTAGAAAACGGACGATAGATAGAATAACCTCAAGATAATGTGAAATAGTTTTAGAAATGTTGCAAAATACACGCGGCGACAGGTTCGTACATATTTTATCACGATACAGAATGACTTAGGCTAGTGTAGGATTAGGCTAATGAATATTTTCTCTGGTGTTTTTCATACAGTTACAACGCCACCCCTACGATATTAGAGTAATTGAAAAAACATGGAACCCACGAAAGAGCATATTCGACATGTGATGCTGTATGAGTTCCATTAAGGATCTAACGCTAGTTAATCCGCAAAAAACATTCAAAGAGTTTATAGAAATGATGTGAGCGAATGGATGTGTAGGAGATGGCTTGAGAAGTTCAGAAATGGAGACTTCAGTCTGAAAGATTATCAACGAACAAGACGACCAAATGAGTTAGATGAAGAGTTGCTGAAAGCAACAGTGGAGGAAAACCCAACGGTAACTGTAAGAGAACATGGCCTGCAACTCGGCGTTAGCCATTTCACCATTCATCGTCATTTGAAGCTGTTAGGAAAAGTAGTGAGGGTTGGAAAATGGGTTCCGCATGATTTGTCACAAGCGAATCTTCAACATCGAATCGATGCACATCACTGCATTCTCGGCACTGCAGGCACCGTTTTTGAATCGGATCGTCACTGGGGATGAAAAATGGGTCCTCTATAACAATATTAAGCGTCGACATTAGTGGCTTAGCCGTGAAACAAAGCCTGAACCTCAGCCAAGGAATGGACCCCATTCAAAGAAATTTTTTTTATGCGTTTGGTGGGATATGCAAGGAATTATTCATTTTGAGCTTCTGCCAGATAACCAAACAATCACAGCTGAAGTCTACTGCCAACAACTCCAACGATTGAAGATGGCATTACAAGAAAAGCGTCCTGCATTAATTAATCGCAGAGGTGTTCTATTCCACCAGGATAACGCACGCCCTCACCCTGCTCGAATCACCACTGCCCAATTGGACGGATTTGGTTGGGAAAAAATGTCTCATCCACCTTATTCTCCGGACATCGCACCTTCAGACTACCATTTATTCAGAAGTCTGCAACACCACCAAGATGGACAAAAGTTGCAATTCAGGGAAGCTATCTAAAACGAAGTGATCGCTTTTGTCAACTCGAAGCTAAGGGATTTCTTCGAACGTGGCATAAAAAAACTTTTCTACAGGTGGGAGGAGGTTATGGAAAAAGAAGGGAATTATATTGATGATTAATTTGTCATTATAAGTCATTTCATTTTTGTTGTGAATAAACTAAAAATTCGAGCAAATTTGTCCCTATAAGTCATTTAATTTTTGTTCTGAATGGACTAAAAAATCGAGCAGAATATATGTTACAACCTTATATATAAGAATAAAAAAGATGATCCACGTTCATGTCAACATTATGAAGATTTAATATCAGATGTTTCGGAAGTCAAACTCCCATCATCAGTGGTATGTTTAATTTGTACGCAGGACTATGGTCAGTTGACTTTGGCATTGGTCTACTGTATATATATATATATATATATATATATGAATAGAAACGACATAAGTGTTAAGGAACGTTTCTGCACACGAGGAGGAGAGATAACACTTATGTCGTTTCTATTCATTTATATACTGCGCGGTCATTGCAGTTATATGCATATATATATATATATATATATATATATATATATATATGGGATTGAACTCAGAATAGTCCCTGAGTTTTTTGATACACACAGACAGTGCATGGAACAAGGAACTCTTCTGGGATAATTAAATCCACTGTAGTCCGAATAAGTAATGGTAAATGACAAATACCATAGTTTTTCTTTTCATGATGCTAGCCCGACGCGGGCAACGGGTGACTCGCAAAGAGGTCCCATAAATATAGCTTCCCTCACCAGCTATCTGCAAAGCAAACATGATCCAGTTTTTGGCTAAAATATAATAGTTACCCTTTTTTCTTTGATGTATTCAATCTGACGTGAAGGCAGCGAGTCTTTTGCTTATATTGAGGTTCTAAATGTAGCAGGGCTAGGCTGCTTTAAACCCTAGATCCATGTCCCAAAGCTGGATCCTGTTTGCTTTGCAGATAGCTGGTGAGGGAAGCTATATTTATGGGACTTCTTTGCGAGTGACCCGTTGCCCGCGTCGGGCTAGCATCATGAAAAAGAAAAACTATGGTATTTGTCATTTACCATTACTTATTCGGACTATAGTGGATTTAATTATCCCAGAAGAGTTCCTTGTTCCATGCACTGTCTGTGTGTATCATATATATATATATATATATATTATATATATATATATATATATATTATATATATATATATATTATCGGGTGGCCCAAAAATAACGTCCAAAGATTTAAAGTGCAATAACTTCCAAAATATACGCTGTACAATCACAAATTTGAAATCCATATAAATCCAGCCTATTGACAATTGCCATGAAATTTTCAGAATTCTACATTCAATACGTTTTCGAAAATGAGGGAAACAATAAGATACAGTACACTCAAATAAACAAATATGAAACAAAAAATTTATTATTCAATCTTATTTATTGACAGAGATGGTCAATATGCCCGCCGTCTTGCTAACAAACAAATCTTAACCTTTTCTTCCACGACATGATACATTTTCTGACTTCAGTTGAAGTTATTTTGTCCCAACAATTTAGTATCTTTTCTTTTAATTGCAGTAGTATACCAGAAAAAAATGTCGAGTGCAAATCAATTGCATACAATATGATCAATATTTGCGACATTGCACACAACATTTCATGCAAGATGAGAGAAGGGGAAGGGGTTACATCCCCCCAAGGGGAAAAAGTGGGTTATGCATGAAGTGGGTGGCGGTTAGACCCTCCGAGGTGGGAGAGGGGATTATGCATGAAGGTGGCCGGGGTTAGACCCTCCAAGGGAGGAGTGGAGTAACCTAACCTAACGAGGATAATAAAACACAAGGAGGAAAGAGCGGAGAGAGAGAGGAGAAGCTGCTTTCGCTGTGACGCCTCGGAGCATTTTGAATACTTCCCTGAACTCCCTCGGCGGCTTTGGCTCACAGCCATTTGGCTCACTAGCCACAACCAACCGTATATGGCTTAGACACACACACACACACACACCCTGTATCATTTATATACACAAACTCAGAATGGTCCCCTGAGAAACTTATATGTTAAACACAGACTGTGCATGGAACAAGGAACTCTTCTGGGAAATTACATCCACTATAGTTCGAATAAGTAATGATAAATGACAAATACTATAGTTTTTTCTTTTTTCATGATGGAAAGCCCAACTCTTTGCGAGTAACCCGGTGCCCACGTTGGGCTTTCCATCATGAAAAAGAAAAAACTATAGTATTTGTCATTTATCATTACTTATTCGAACTATAGTGGATGTAATTTCCCAGAAGAGTTCCTTGTTCCATGGCGGTCTGTGTTTAACACACACACATATATATATATATATAATACTGTACATCCTTTTAACAATAAATAAATCTCGACAGAGATATCTGTTGTTCCCCGATCCTTCAAGAGGTCTTTTGAATAAGGCTCGTGCTTTTCTCTGTGCACACAACCATAGAGTCACGGGAATAAAGCACACACACACACACACACACACACACTCTGTATCATATATATATATATATATATATACAGGGTGGCCCAAAATTTCCTTTACCGACATTATTGAATTTTAGTTTGTGTGTATTGTTTCATATTTTTTACAGTATATATATAATATATATATATATATATATATATATATATATATATATATATATATATATATATATACTATTAATGTTTTTATATTTTCAGAGTTATCATATTGATAATGGCATGAGGTGACAGAAGGCTGACATTAGATGAAAGAATTTTCCTAGTTGAAGTACAAACATTGGGTACAGGAAAAAAATCGGCCATAGTTCAAGATCGTTCCCGCTGTGCTTTTCCAGCTTCAGTCCCACCATCTCAGCAAACTATGCATTCGTTGGCTGCAAAATTTCACTCAACAAGATCAGTTGCTGACGCTGCAAGATCAGGACGACCGAGAACTGGCAGAAGTGTTACAAACACTGAACACGTACGACATGCGTTTGAAAACAGCCCGAGGAAATCTCAAAGAAAGGCATCTTCGGAACTTACAATTCCTCGTTCTACCTTACAAAGAAAAGTGAAAAGCCTCAACCTGAGGAACTGGAAGCCGCGCCTAATGCAACAGTTCAATGAAGATGTTCCAGACAGACGTGAAGAGTTTTGTGAATGGTATATTGAAAGATGTGATGATAATGAAGGCTTCGAGGACAGAGTTCTCTGGAGGACGAAGCTCAGTTTAAATTGAATGGTCAAGTTAATAGGCACAATTGTGTTTATTACACTGTAGGGCGGGTCGTACTCAGGTGACAACATGAATCTGAAGGAAATCCTACCATCAGGGGTGTCTAAATTATGTGTTTTTACATGGGGAATTCAAATATGAGCTTCTTTTTTTAATAGAATAACTCTAACCTACATCATTTTGTATTTCTAAATTGCCAATTTTACCCTTTTGAACCCCTTTATAATATATTGAAAGATATAAGGTAAATCATTTATATTGACAAGGCCAAATCAACTTTACATATATTTATTAATAGGTGAACTGCATGTATATCACTGGATATAATTACAAAGATCATTCTCCTGACATCTTGAACTTTGCCAGGTTGCACAAATCCTGCTTTGACTCAGACTTGGACATCAGCTTCCTGCTGGTCTCCTGAGCCCTGATCCCTCCATCCCTCTTTTCCTGTGAGAAGTACTTAGCAGAAGCCTCAGTCACCATTTTAACAACCCTCTCAATGCTTTGTGTGTGGCAAGGCCAGTTGCGCACCTCCATGGGGGTGTTGATGAAGTTTTTCACCTCTGAGGTGCTTAGAGAGCAGGTGAGAGGTGGCTCGGACACACCTTCTGACCAGCTGATCAAGTCACCGATGCTGGAAGCATCACAATTGATGTCAGGTGTCCTTCTGCTCCTAACAGAGGAGTCCCCCAGCTGAGTGTCCGGGTCCCCCTCTCCCCTGATGGCCAGGATTCTCTCCACCCCTTCAATCCTCTCCTTCTGATCCTCAGAGCAGAGTAGTGTTTGGAGGATGACTTCACTGTGGGCATACCAAGCAGATCTTCTCACAGTTGGCATCACAATATCCAGCACCTCCTTTCTCTGGGACTTGAGGCAGTCCAGCTGAAAGAGGATGTGCCTAGGCCCTTCGATCCAGGAGTGCTTGACCTTCACGTTGAACCAACATGGGTAATACACTCCAATGATGAATTCCACAATGAATTGCAGAATCTTCAGGTTCTTTCCTTTAAGTCCGTGCTTTGACACCCAGAGCCTGAGAAGTCTGTTCGCTGTGGTGAGCCAGCGGCTGTGGTTTACTGGTCCTATCTCTAACAGAGCCAGCCCTGCAGGAAGTACTCCATCCCTGACTGCACAGACAATTTTATAGCCTTAGTATTGATCAGTTGAGAGATCTTGAATGACCTTGTCAGGAAGCTTGATCAGTGGAGGGCCAACAGAGATTCGGGTGAAGTTTGGATTGATATCAAAGTCTGTAGCAGAATCAAGGAGCTTTCCTATTGGCCCGGATAATTTTTTGTCTGACAGAGTAGGGCCATCAAGGTCAACAATGAGATGGCGCAGGGGAAGTTCAACAGTGTGCAGGTTGCACACCAACCAGACCAGCTTTCTCCCCAGGTGCAGCTCCAGCTTCCGCATTACTCCAGCTTTCACACCAGTGTTGACATTTGTTGAGTCTCCTCCAATGGCCAACAAGGTCTTATCATAACCCCTCTCTTTCAGCCAGGCAAACAGGACCTTAGCAATCTTTCCGCATGTGACTCCTCTTTAGTTGCTTTCTCTGGGGTAAAGTGGAACAGATAGTAGCTGCCAGGCTCACTAACAACACTATAGTGTTCTTCCTTGATCTTTGCGGGAAAAGATTGGTCACTGCCCTCAGCTTCCATCATCACATTGGTCAGGTCAATCCGCCCATCAAAGAGGATGCAAGAGATCCCCCCCTCCTCCCTGCACTTCTTCTCGAACTAAAGAAACACATCCTAAAAATATTCTTTAGAACATTGAAATAGGCCTCATACTGCTCAGTTGTACTAAAAATGAACCACCTAATTTTAGCTCAAATCAAAGTTGTTAATTAAATTTTGCTCAATGTATCACTATAATATGCGTAGAAATAGCTTTTTCTAAAATATAACAGAATAATACTCACATGTGAACAGTAACAAAAAAAATATCAGTAGATAATCACTAAATCTATCCCCTCACTGCAAGCCGAGGTGGTAAAATAGCTTCATAAATCATGAGTCACTTCAAATATTTCACAAAACGTTTTAGAATGTTCTGAAACGTTACATTCTAGCCTCTGAGAAAGGTGGCTCAGAAAATGGCCTTATGCGCGCCAGAAAACCGTCAAAATATTTCATATACCAAACTGTATGATAATTACAATTAAGTGGAATGGCACACCTTTTTATTTGAGTATTTAAATATTATTATTATTATATGAATTACATTATATGTGTTTATATGAATTAGTTAGAACAGTGCTCTATGAGAGATAACGTGAGCAGCCATGACAGAAAACGTGAGAAGACATATTCTGGGGTAACTACAATAGTAAAATAATCAACAATTTAATAATAATCAACTGCAAAATGATGTAGGTTAGGGTTATCAGAATTAAATATTTTCTTCAGAATTGTGTTCTATACACCAAAATATGTCATTTGAACACCCCTCTCCATTGATTTAAAAAAAATGCATAGTATGACCCGCCCTATAATATTACAGTCCCCAAAATTCTTATCTGGTGGAAGAAGAGGCAATGAACACACCAGGAATAACGGCAAGCAGTGGAATATCATCTTTTGGAATATTTGGGCCTGTGTTCTTTCATGGATCGGTGATTAGCGAAAATTACCTAGAAATGTTACGTGACATTATTGTGCCACAGTTAGAGCGTTTATAAAATCTTGATTCCATAATTTGGATGCAAGGTGGAGCTCCGCCTCATTATGGACGAAACGTCAGACAATTCTTGGACGAAACAGTTGGTATCTGGATTAGAAGAAGCGGAACTGTTGAATGGCCACCAAGGTCTCCAGACTTAACTCCTTGTGACTTCGCGCAAAGGGGTCTCTTGAAAGATAAAGTGTTCCATTCAAAACGTAGAAGTTCAGAGCATCTCAAAGACAGAATAAAAGATGAATTCCAGGCTTTGGCAAATAATCAAGAACTTTGCGAGAAAATACGTCATAGTGTTTATAAACGCTGTCAAGCTTGTATACAACAGAATAGAGGCCATTTTGAACATTTAACTTAGCCTGTGCATTTCATTTTCACTCATTCCCATTCTTGTTGCAATTACATTTGTTATTTGGGTGTACATTTTTTGGTACATCATAAATATAAAAGTAAAATGTTTTTTGTATTTTTCCTAGTGAAAGCTTTAGGGTATTGCTACCAAAAGTTCGGTAAAGGAACTTTTAGGCCACCCTGTATATGTATATATATATATATATTATATATATTATATATATATATATATATGGGATGAATTTCACAGTTAAACACGTGAAATGAATGAATAATGCAAACCCACAGGGAAAAAGAAAAATGATTCCAAGGCCTTTCGTGTATCCCTGTCGATGTACACTTCTGAATACATGAAAGACCTCGGAATCATTTTTCTTTATTTATATATATATATATTAGTGGTGGACCGGATATCCGCATCCGCATCTGCGGATATTCGTATCATTTTTAACATCCGCATCTGCACTTCTGACTGCGGATGTTGTGAGGATATTACCTCTAATAAATTATGCAAGTTACAATTAAATTAACCTATAAAGTAGCTTATAAGGCCCAGTCATGCACATTTCATGTAAAGTATTAATTATTAATGAACAAACAAATATATAAACCTCAAAATATAAATACCTGGTAACAGAAAATGAATGAAACTTGTTTCATTGAATTTTCTGTGGCTGAAACTCTTGAGAAAGTTATTTTTATCATAATGAAAACATTAATATTAATTTTAATTCTTATGCATTGCCTGCCATAATAGTAATATCACGAAACTTGAAAAATTATGTCATATATTCATAATTCTATATTATATTGATAGATTAACTAAATATCCGCATCCGCATCCGCAAATGTTGAAAAACTGACATCCGGTCCACCACTAAATTTATATATGATATATTATCAATATTATTATTATTAAGATAATAAAACATTAATTTAGTTTTATTCAGTTTTATTATTTTATTTAGTAGGCCAATTTAAGTATAAGTGATGTAGAGGTATTAGGGGTAACCAGTGGTAATTTTACATACGTTAATGATATGAGTGGTACCACCAGGTGGATTGATCATTGTCTCACAAGTAATAATCTAAAGGATCGAATTGTTAGAGTTCATATTCTGCATGATTTCCTTCTTTCTGATCATAGACCATTA
Organism: Bathynomus jamesi; assembly: GCA_023014485.1. NCBI lineage: Eukaryota > Metazoa > Arthropoda > Malacostraca > Isopoda > Cirolanidae > Bathynomus > Bathynomus jamesi. Next base: position 1,141,229 of record JAJOZX010000402.1, read on the forward strand.
GAAATATTAATTAACTTTACCAATTTATGCGCAACACGACTTAACAAGAACTCAATAGGTAAGAATAATCGCGTCGATTGGTCCAATGTTAATGTGCAGCAGAGAATAGAATACAAAGACAGAACAAGTCACCTTTTTAATAATTTAGAAATTTCGCATCTTACCTGTAATAATCCTTGCTCAAATGATTCTCACTGTAAACTCATAGATAAGTATTACAGTAAGATAATATCCCTGTTAAGAGAAGCAGGAAGCCCCCTGATTACAGTAAATCTTACAACTATCATACTAAGATTATTTCTGGATGGAATGATTTTACTGCCCCCCTGAAGAGGGAATCGAAAGACGCCTATGATTTGTGGTGCTTTCATGGTAGACCCAGATTAGGACCAGTATACATGAATATGTGTAGAAGTAGGGGTCAGTTTAAGGCGGCCATAAGGCGATGTAAACAAGAAGAAGAGTCTATTCGATCATCAAAAGCCTGTGAAGCTCGCACAAATAACGATAATAAAAAATTTTGGAAATTTGTTAAGAATCAAACGGGTGTCAAAAATGTCCTCCCTCCGACAATCGATGGGGTGTCGGGGGAGGATGAAATTGCAAAGCTGTGGAAAAACCACTATTCTAACAGTCTTAACAGTGTGAGTAGGGATAATCTTAAGATAGATTGCAGCGAAACGATTGTGGGAGAGACAAGGGAAAATACTTTGATATCATTTTCTGAAGTAAAGAGGTTAATTAAACAGTTAAAGACTAGTTCTGCGTCAGGGGTAGATGACTTATCGAATGAGCACTTAAAATATGCAAATGACGTAGTATGTCTGCATATATCATTGCTCCTATCAGCCATGCTTGCTCATAGCTATATCCCTGCAGAATTCATGAGGGTATATATCTTGCCCCTGGTAAAAAATAAGTACGGAGACATTCTGCCCAGCAATACTTACAGGCCTATTGCTGTCGCTTCCTGCTTCTCGAAACTACTAGAAAAACTCTTGTTACTCCAATTAAATGATTTCCTATGGACATCTCCTAATCAGTTTGGCTTTAAAAGATCCCACTCAACTGACCTGTATATCTATGTACTTAAAGAAACAAAATCTAAATACATTGACAGTAATTCAACTATTTATAGCTGTTTCCTAGATATAAGTAAGGCATATGATAGGGTGAACCACAATATTTTATTTAAAAAACTAGAAGACAGGAAGGTTCCCATGTACATATTAAATTTATTGAAATTTTGGTATTCCCACCAATCTTTCACTGTTAGGTGGGGCAATGTACTATCCGAGTGTTTTTGGCTCCTCTTGCGGGGTGAGACAAGGCTCCTTGCTCTCTCCTATGCTGTTTAATGTGTATATTGACGGATTAATTGCTTCACTTAATGAGGCAACAGTGGGATGTTGTATAGATAACAAGGATAAATAACTTAGTTTATGCCGATGATATGGTGTTAATAAGTCCCTCTGTTAAAGGTCTTGATCGGCTACTAAAAGTCTGCCAAGAGTATTCGCAGAAACATGATATTCTTTTTAATGTTACAAAAACTAAGGTTATGCAATTTCATCCTAAAAGCTATAATCAGCCAGCTGATATAAGGTATAAAATGAATGGTGAGGTAATTGAGGAAGTACAAGAGTTTAAGTATTTGGATCAAACTATAACCAGCTCCTTGAGTGATGACTCGGATATAAGAAAAGAATCTCGAAGCCTGTGTGCTAAAGCGAATATGACTATAAGGAACTTCCGATTTTGTACAAGTGAAGCTAAAGACACTTTCGTACTTTCTGCAGTAATATATATGGACAGCAACTCAGGGTGAATTATAAAAAAGGTTCTGGCAGAACCCTAAATTTGCTGTACAACAGGTCTTTTAGACTCTTACATAAATTACCCCCGAGATGCTCAGCTTCGCAAATGTTTTCTACCCTCAATGTCCCGAGTTTCCGGGAGGTAACAAGACGTGCTCAATACAGTCTAATGCAAAGAATTAAAAAATCAACAAACCCGATCATCCAAGCTATCCATGAGTCCTGCCATTTATCATCTAAGCTATGGACTTCTTGGTACGAAAACGTCTGTTTGTAGCTCCACTTAACTTCGACATTACAGTATTATTTCTAATCAATTGTATATATTTCTATCCTTAGTATATGAACTGTCATTGTATTAATAATATTTGTCATATGGACTATAGTCTGCCAATAAACCTTTCAATTTTCATTTCATTTTCATTTTCAATTACACTTGACCTCGCCGCAAGGAAATAAGTTGATTTTGGAATATTACTACACTCCTCCATATTTCAATCAGATCAAACAAAGAGCAAAATTATTTGTTCTCCTTCGTCATGTTTTAAGCTTTAACAATTGACAAAAATAACATGGTATAAAAGGTACTAAAAGTATACCTAAAGTATTTAATTTAGGTTCTAAAATAAAAATTGTATTATTCATAAAACGAATGATGTAGCGATCCTTTCCTAACCTCTCTCTCTCTCTCTCTCTCTCTCTCTATATATATATATATATATATATATATATATATATATATATATATATATATATATATATATATATTAATTAAGTCTCGCGCGCGACCAAGCTGATAACACGACTCCAGCGATGTATGCGAGATTAGTTAAGAGCCATGGCGACACTTTGAAGTCAAAGTCCTTGATAAAGATCTGAAACCCGTGACCTCAGCGTTCGAATATTTATTTTAAACTTAAATATCTTTCTTCCTTCGTAAAGAAAAATTAGGTTGGCTTACCACCCGAAAAAACCTTTCACATCTTGTTTACCCCAATAGCAAATCTGTAACCTGACGAGTAAGACCTTCACACTGTTAATTTGAAACAAATTCTAAAAACATTTCCTCGTATGAATTTAGAAATAAACCCACGCATACACAACATTATTGTTGATCACATTTCTTGACCACTCAAAATACTTCACCTTTGAAACTTCGTGTACTTTAAAAATGATCTTTCTCGATGATAATACGTCAAAAATGTGATTTTTTTATATTTATCCGATACATAAATCCGTAAAGTATATATATATATATTATTTTATATATATATATATATATATTATATATATATATATATATATATATATATATATATATATATATATATATATTGGTCACTGTGAGAAAAAAGTTCATATGAACATGTGTCTAATTCTGAATGGTTACAGAGATAGAGCTGTTTGAATCTGATGCGCGCACAGCTCTTCCTCCCCCTTCCCTCCCCTATAACCTTGAACCATGTAAGCTGTAATGTAAGTATGTAACATAAGCCAATCAACAGCTGACTGTTGTGAGTGACATTGTTTGGTGTTTGAAGCAGTGTTAAGAATGCCACACACCTTCACACATGCCGAATATGCAGATATAGTGTATGTCTACGGTTTTAACGATGGAAGTGCAACAGCTGCTGTTGCAGAATACCGTCAACGGTTTCCGAACCGCAGAATTCCAGATCGAAGAGTGTTTACCAGAGTTTTCAACACATTGCGTGAGATTGGTACACTTCCCAGCGCTCATGTTTCATCTGAACGTGAAGGTCAACAAGATGTGGATGAGGTGGAAAACATTCTTCAGTGGGTAGGGCGTAATCCAACTACTAGCTCACGAAGAATTTCTACACGTCTCGGTGTACCACACACAAGAGTATGGCGAACATTACGTGAGGAAGGCTTGCATCCGTATCATGTACAGCGTGTACAACACCTTCAACCAGGAGACGCTGCCATGCGACTGGAATTTTGTCATTGGGTAAATGCTAATCGCCGATTGCTTCGATTAATACTGTTAGTAGAATGGGCGCAAAATGGACGAGTGCAAGAATGTTGCAATGTTGCAATAAGATAATGATTAATGTTGCAAGGTGTTGCAAATGGGTTAGGTAACAAGGGGTGGGGGTATGCAATGAAGGGGGGTTATGCAACAACTCAATGTTGCAAAGGGGGTAGGGTAATGCAACAACTCAATGCTGCCAAGGGGGGAGAGGGGGAGGGAGCTTCGGGAGGAGAAGGGAGGATGACCTCCCCCCAAAGGGGTAGCCTTAACCTAAGAGAGGAAGAGAAAGGAGACGGAGGAGGTCTTTGCGGGAGAAGGTGGGATGTTCTCATCCCCCCACCCAAAGGGAAACCAACCTAACCTAAGTCTTAACCTAAGAAGGAAGGAGAGAGAGTTCTTTATTCCACCGGAGTCCGCAGCATTATGAGCGTCCAGGGGCCAAGTAGGTGCTATATAGAGGATCGTGAGTTGCCAGATATCACTTATTTATATATGGAGGGTTACCAGATACCACTATTTATTTTAATTGTTCAGGTATACCTTATTAGGGTGAGTTGCTAGATACCACCATTTATTTTATTTACACGAGTTACAAAATAGTGTTTTTATTTATATGAAGGGATTACCAGATACCAGCATTTATTTTAATTATGGTGAGATGTATCTTATTAGGTTGAGTTGGCAGATACCACCATTTATCTTAATTCACACGAGTTGCCAAATAATGTTTTTTATTTATTAAAAGCAAGAGCGACTTTCTCCTTAAAGTTATTCAACAAGGGAGCTAATTATTAAAACGAAACCCAATATTAACAATAAAAGAAACACATTTAAACCGAAATAAATAAAACACCATTACATCATTCGGTTTATTCAGACGATTTATTGGAAATATATAGAAGATAAATATACACTCCTATACATACGATGGAATGATCAAAAAATAAAATAAAAAATAATATAAGAAATACGAAAAGTATAATCATCAAAATAATAGTTCAGGCGAAATATATAAACACTATTGTATTAAATAATGACCGACTTTCTCTTTAAAGTTGTTCAGCAAAAGAAGTAATTTATTTAAACGTCGTTCTGTCTATTTACTTTTGACAATCCTTTATATACATTATACGAAGTGAATGAAAAAACAAGTATCAGAAAAATAACAATATATATATATATGTTAACCCCTCCGTCTATGGCCCTGGGTTGGTTCGAAGTCGACGGGGGTTCTGGTTAGGAGGCAGCAACGGATGTGTCTTGTAGTAGTTTCTTCTATACTACTCTCCGAGTTCTTCTTTAGTGGCTCGGAGGATTCTGAGAGGCTTATTAAATTCTTTGAGGTTTCTCCCCGATTCTTCTTGTAACTTATCGGGAGATTCTAATGACTAAGTTTTCTGAAGAGAGCATGGCTCGAAGGAGAAGATAAAGACTTTTTCTTACTGTGTTTTACTCCTAAACTGTTACAGGTAATGCCCAGCCTCGTAGTTGGAATCAGAATAAACATGGAAGAAATTGGTGGGGTTTATATACCCCGATTCTACTAACATCATCATTATTAAATGTTGAAGAGGCTGCATTATTTTTGTACAATATTTGAAAATAAAGTAAATCTTTTAGCTGTGGTAAGGTTTAAACGAATAAACAAGATATTTGAAGATGAAGCCATATTTTTATCTTAAATTGCGTATTTTCAGATCTGATGTTATCATGATCTGCCAAGTTAACTAAAAGTGGAAATTGAACTATGCATCTTTACACTAAAATATGCATATGAGTAAAAATTAAAGGTTTAAGATTTACAATTAAATGCTTAGGCAAGACATGACTTCATCTTTTATAACGAAGAAAGAATGTATACAAAACATGACATGGCAAAAGTTACTCAGGATTCATTATTAAGCTAAATCTAAAAAAATGATTATGAGATTTTAAAAAAAGAACAGGTCATCAATTATTTGGCAAAGTAGAAAGCACATCAAAATTAATTCCAAGTGAAAAATAATAATAAAAAAAATAACAACAGTATTGCCGATTCTACATTCCTTATGGCGACATAATGTCGGGTCGGACATTGAGTACATTGTAATTTTGGTCTACTGCAGTGGTTCTCAACCTTTTCTATACCAACGCCCCTTTACCAATTATTAGACCTCTCAACGCCCCCCCACCAGGAAAATTCAATTCTTAAGTCTTGGAATGTTGAATACGGTCATGCAAAGCTTCCCTGGAAATGAAACAACAGCTTAACATAACATGAAAGAATTTTATTCAAACAAACAAAAACGCAGTAACGTAAAATAAAAACAATGTGCCACACAAAAATAATACAAAAATACTAGTGACAGCCTTGCGCTTGGTGTTTTCCAGCCAATATCTTCACTGAAGGTTGGATAGAAGTCAGGTTCAACCTCAGTGCACCTGAGGCTGTTATATTAAGCCTGTTACGATATTTGGACTGCATGTAAAGGACATGGCTGAAACCCTGTTCCACTAAATATGAGGTAGGGAATGCCAAGAGAAGAGACGAGTTCTTTTCCAAAGAACTGGATAACGTTGCCAATGTGTTGCCCACATACCACGCCAGCCAGAGGTGCGGAAGGTTACCTGGGCCTCATCGTCATTTTGTACATCAACAAGCTCCTCCTGGATCTCAACTTCAAATTTCGTAACATCTGATTTGAAGGGCTGTACCACCCAGTCAGGGACGTCAAGCTTTTGAAGATCGCTGAATCGGATTTCCATGTCAGCCTTCATCATCATTAAGTGGTCGATGTAACGGAGTAGATGTTCATCAGTCAGTTTCTCGGACACCTGTGAATAAATTCAATAAAAGCACATTAAAAAACAAGTAGTTTTTAAATAAAAATTTCTGAAATTTATTAAAAAGTAAGTATTTAGTAAAATCAATTACCTTCATCAATTTGGGAAAATGAGCCAGCTGACGCCGTCCAATGCCTTCCTGGTATATGTTCAGCTTGGCGATGAAGCTGCAAATTACAGATTTGCAGTGAATCAGCGTCACTTCATTTCCTTGTAATTTAATGCTGATCTCATTCATTTTTTCAAAGATGTCTGCCAGGTAGAAAATATCGCATTGACTTAACAACACTTGTTCCTTGAGAGTTGCATCAGTATCCTCAAAAAACTCTAAAACTGTGCTGAACAACTCACACAAACGGGAAAGACAATTGCCTTTCGAGAGCCAGCGCACCTCGGTGTGAAGTAGCAGACGCTCAAAAATTTCATCATTGTCCCCACAGAGTTGTCTGAACACTCGGTCATTCAGTGCATTGGCCTTTATCTTGTTGATGGCCTTAACTGCCACACTCAGTGACTCGTGGAGAGGAGGGCTGATTTTTTTCGCCACTAGATTATGACGGTGCAGCACGCAATGGACTGTCAAAATGTGTGGAGCCCACTTTTTCAATAGAGTAGTGAAACCACGGTACCGTCCAACCATGGATGGAGCCCCATCGGTGGCACATGCAATGATGTTGGCAGCTGGAATAGAATTGCAACTCAAGTATTCTTCAACTGCATTAAATATGGTCTGCCCTTTAGTGTCGGTTTCCAAATACTTGGAGAATAAAAACTTCGGAAATTTCACCAGATGACAGATAACGAACATAGGTCATCAGCAAAACGTTATTATCTGAGACAGTTGTCTCGTCAGCCTGAAGAGTGATCGGATTTTCTCGCAGAATGGCACACAACTGCTCCTCACTATCCAATGCCATTTCATTGATTCTCCTTGACACAGTGTCATTGCTGAGGGGGATGGATTTTAGAACCTGCGAAGGGTCACATTCCATAACAGTGCAAATAGCTTCTTTAATAGCAGGAAGAATCAGCTTTTCTCCAACTGTGAATGGCATTCCACATTTGGCAATAAGGAGAGAGATATTATATGAGGCAACTAAGCCCTTCTCAGTTTGGTTTACGTTCTTTTTGAATATGCTACTGATTGTGCTTCTGGCATGTCTTTCTTTGAGGTCTTTAAAGAATGCAAGGTCTTTGTCAGTTTTATCAGGATGGATTTTAATTATGTGCTCCTTCAGGCGTGAGGGTTTCATGGCCTCGTTAGAGAATACTTGCTCACACAGTAAACACATAGGAAGCCGTTGATTCGTAGGAGAAGGTACGAAGCCATAGCTGAGATATTCAACATTATACTGACGACACTTTTTCTTGCCTTGTGACATCGCGAAAACTGTAAAAACATTCAGAAATTTTATTTTTAGTTAAGTTAGCCGTTAGCGTAAGAAATGTTTTTATTTGTATGCATAAAATAAGTTTTATGGTAAACTAGCCTAAATTATACTTCTGCGAGCTGAATATTTTGCTATATCTTTAACAAAATGGAATCATGTTTGCTGTATTAATGTATTTAAATGTTTTTCCTAGCAAGGATGTTACTAACAACTATACTAGACTATATACTAGACAACTATACTAGACAACTATTTAAATGTCAGTTGACTAATAGAAGACGGCTTTAGTAAAATTACAAAAACACTTACCGAAAAAATGGCGTCTACTCACTTCCAATAATTCACAATAAATGACATAATTACTCAAGAGCCATCTATTGAGAGAATGTTGAACTTGACATAGTGACAATTCTCCCAGTAGATGGCGCTTGAGAAATTACATCAGCTGAGTGGATTCCATATTTTTCGGTAAGTGCTTTTGCAATTTTGCTAAATTAAAAGGTTCTAGTAACCTTGTTTCAGCCACTTAATTTCATTCAAACATTCAAATTTAATGTAGATTCCAGAACTGTGTAGATGAAATTCATTGAAACACATGAACGCCCCCCATTAGCTGACTAACGCCCCCTTTTCAACTAACCAGCTTCTAACGCCCCCCGACACCCAGTGAAAGCCCCCTGGGGGCGGTACCGCCCCCGTTGAGAACCACTGGTCTATTGTAACTATGATTATAATTACCAATTCATTTATTATCGTTAACTACAATTTCATTAAAGTACATTGACTACGTCATTTAGTACATTACATTATTAAGTACTGTTTCATTAAAGTACATTACTACATTATATATTAAATTGTGATCGTTTAATTAAAGTAGTTTCATTAAAGTACATTACGTCGTTTACCATTCTTACAGTGTTTTTATATATTTATATATGGTTATACTATATGGTTATACTATATGGTTATACTATATGGTTATTATATATGGTTATTATATATGGTTATTAGTACAACACAAGTACATGAGACATGACACACATGATATAACATAACGCATGATAATGTTATAAATTCGAATCAGAGCGAAAGGAGATTTTTTATCTTTGAAGCGTTCGATTTTGCCAGTTAGCGAAATTTGATCACCTACCTCAGCATTTTCGAGTTCATTGAGAGGTGATATAATTAAAAATAAAAATGAAAAAAATAATACGAGAACGTATTTCTGCGTTTTCGAACGAATGCATGAAGTTTTGCGTTTCATCGATTGACACGAGTAAAAATGATATTTAATAAAATTTATATAGGATAATGATCAAGGGAAATTAATGACGGGAAAATGTGACGTCATAGTTATTGAATTTGTACGTATAGTACAAATCATTATTAGGAAGATTTACAAGAACGAATTAGAGACAAAGAGTGGGTATTAATGACTAAGAAGTACAACTACGGGTTCCAATCCTGTTATATGCAATGTGTATGCATAATCTAGGGTCGAGGGTGGGATGCAAGACAATCATAATTAATTATAATAACTTCTATAACAAATGGAAAATGGATACGACTAAACCATAGATATGGTAGATCGTAGGGTTGTGACACGAACAAAAATAGGAAGCTACAAGTAAAATTATTATCCAAACTCGCGTTAAGCGATTTTGGTTCTTATGTAAAAATGAATATTGATTATTCATTGTTCATTTTTTACATTGCTCTCCCTTTAAAAATGATATTTATACAATAATCTAATAGGGTACCATTAATACAATACAAATGAGAAAATAACATCCTAACTACTTCAAGTTAGATGACGAATTTTTCTTTACATTACAAATTTTTATACAGAACAAGTGAGTTATTATATAATATAAAAAAATTCAAAGATTAATACTTTAATTTAGACAAACATTTAAGTTAGACAAACAATGATATGGTTAAAATGTTTTACCAAATTTTATTTTTTTCTGTGGGATAAATTATGTACATAATGAATAGAGTAGATAAAAGGGAAAAACGTAAATCGTACAATCTGTAAGCTAATTTTTATTGACTATTGTAGGTACAAATCGAATTACGTAGTGGATGATGTACAGACCTGTGGTCTAGTGTGTATTTGGGTGTACTAGGTACAAAGTGTGTAGTAATTCGACGTCGCTGAATCCGAAAATGACCTTCATTTTGCATGATTGGTTCGCGTTTAGAAGATACACGGGTGCCCTGTTTTCATTATTTCCCAATTGAAATGAATATATCATTGAAGCATAACATATGCCAACACTGTAGAATGTGCTCGTTTGGCAACCTCGTTGTCTGGCGCCATCTTGAGTACATCGTAAATCCCTTTAGCTCAGTTCTAGAGTGACGATTGTTGTGGTGACACGTTATTTCACATTTTGACATAGTGCTTTTGTAGTGTTTCCTCGTAATTTGCACCTGTGGTTAGTTCATGACATATAGAGTGTAGTGCGTGTTAAAGCGTAATCTTGCGATCATTTTCTCACTGACGTTATAAGCAAAATGCCACGTAAATGCGTTAATGACTCAAATAACTTTTGCTATATTTGCGGCAAAGTAACATTAAAATCGCAAAAGAAGACGTTAACACCTGCCATCAAGAAAGCGTACCACCTTTATTTTAAGTGCAAATTAGGAGATCAGGACAAAACGTGGGCGCCGCATATATGCTGCATTACATGTGCAACTACATTACTTGAGTGGTACAATGGGAAACCGAGGTCAATGGGCTTCGGCATCCCCGTCGTGTGGAGGGAACAAAGTAACCACGTGGATGACTGTTTATTCTGCATGGTTCCGCCATTACGTGGAATTAGTAAGAAGAAAAAATGGACCCTCAAGTATCCTAATGTTCCATCCGCCATTCGACCTGTGCCCCATAACGAAGACATACCTGTGCCCAATCATCCTACCTCCTCAGACACCCTCGATTTGGATGACGAAGAGCATCCTGTAACGAGTACAGATGAAGACATTGCACATCCCACAACATCACAAGATACCGACTTTGTGCCCAGTGAACTGTCTACTGAACCGCATAAAATCACCCAACACGAACTGAATGACCTCATCAGAGATTTGGACTTACCGAAGTCTAAGGCAGAATTGCTCGCCTCACGCCTTCAACAGTGGCATCTTCTTCATGATGATGTCCAAATATCCATGTACCGCACTAGGCAATCCACGTTGGAGACTTTCTTCATCAAACATGGTGACTTCGTGGTGTGTACAGATGTTGTTGGTTTAATGAATGCTCTAAATATAACATACAGAGATGACGAATGGAGGTTGTTCATTGATGCCTCTAAGCTAAGCCTTAAGGCTGTACTACTTCATAACAAAAACGAAAAAGCTGCCATTCCAATTGGATATTCTGTCCACATGAAGGAGACATATGAAAATATGCAATATCTGCTTCACCACATAAACTACAACGCTCACAAATGGAGCATATGTGGTGATTTGAAAGTGGTCGGCATGTTACTTGGTCTCAAGCAGGGTTACACGAAGTACTGCTGCTTCCTTTGCGAGTGGGACAGCCGTGCTAGGTCACAGCATTATGAAAGGAAGGAATGGCCTCTAAGAGAACGTTTAGTGCCAGGTGTGAAAAACGTTTCGTGCGAGCCATTAGTAGAGCCAAGCAAAATACTTCTACCACCGTTACATATTAAGTTAGGGCTTATGAAAAATTTTGTGAAGGCACTCAATAAGGATGGAAAGGCATTTAAGTATCTTTCCAGAAGTTCCCTCGACTCAGTGAGGCAAAAATCAAGGAAGGCATATTTGTTGGTCCTCATATACGAAATCTGATGAAAGATGAACATTTCGAGACACTTTTGGAGGGCGCAGAAAAAGAAGCTTGGGTCTCGTTCAAGTCAGTGTCGCAAAATTTCCTTGGAAACAACAGAGCTCCAAATGCAGATGAATTGGTGGATAATATGTTGAAGGCGTACCAAAGAATGGGATGTAACATGTCTCTAAAAATTCATTTCCTCCATTCCCATTTCGACTTTTTCCCGGCAAACCTTGGTGAAGTAAGTGACGAACATGGGGAACGTTTTCATCAGCAGATTTCAGCTCTTGAGAAACGTTACCAGGGCAAGTGGAATTCATCTATGCTGGCTGATTTCTGCTGGTCAGTAATAAGAGACACTACACAGTCAGAGTACAAGAGACAGGCCAAGAGGAAACGACATTGAAGTGAGTGTGCTCCTTAAAATACATATATGTTGTGGGATAAATTTTTACCAGTACTTACACAATAATTACCATGATATCTTAAAAACGCGAACTAATTAAACAATTTCACTATCATTTTCAAATTCAGCATGCAAAAATACATAAGAATCGGCTACTTTCATTAAAGATACAAAAAATTCCTTAAAATTTGTTGACCAGTGTTATTGTTAAAATCTAATTACAGGTAGTATTAATGATGGTGTATGCATACGAGTTTCATGAGAAAGTGGCTTGAAGTACAGAAAGAAAATGAATTCGAATGTGTGTCAAAAGTAATAGAATTCAACTAGGATTATCGATTTTACGTAATTAAATCAGTTACACGTATATTAAGGTAATAAAAAGAAACGTACTTAGAGGACCTTACAATTAATGAAAGTAAATCTAGCGGTATTAAAAATTAAATTTTGAAGATGGTCTTAAATTCGACGAGTAACATTCCTAGCTATATATGAACTATATACCCATTAACATTAACCAGAAGTATCGGTACGATAATTAAATTAAGAATACAAATTAAAAATAGAAATCAATTATGCATTTTAATGAACTAAACATATAGTATACTTAAAAATAAAACACAACTTAACATAAATTGAGGTTATGTTCCATAGTACCAAAAAGGAATTAACCATGGTTGAACCATTGCTCTGGTTGACACTGGGTTCAACTGGGGTTCGGGTGTTAAAATAAACTAAAATAAAAAAAACAAAGTTTGGAGTACTACATTCGGGGAATTGAGTGACTAAGCGGGGGGTATAAGTCTGAAATTGACAATACGTCTTTCGTGAGCACTTTGCTCTTTAAAAAAAGATTGCTTGTCACACTACTTAGAACAAAAATTAAAAGAGTTCAACAAACGGAGGGACGGCATGTTCCTCATATACATTACAATAATTACCAAAATCGTTACAACCTTTGTAAAAACGGTTTTGTTACAAATAATAAAATACATAACTATATATTTATATACGCAACAATGGCATGAAAAGAAAAGACAAATCGGTCAATTTCCTTCTTACAAACAAAAAAAAAGGTTAAACTAAAGACGCAAACCGGTCAATTCTGGTAGAATTTAATTCTCTTTTACAAAAAAAAAAAGGTTGAATTAAATTCTTAAATTACATTTTCTTAAATTAAATTCTCTTAAATTACAAAGAAAAAGTTGAATTCAATTGACTGCATTGAAAACTGACTTGGGACTCGAAATAAAACTGACTTGGGACTCGAAATAAAACTGACTTGGGACTCGAAATAAAACTGACTTGGGACTCGAAATAAAACTGACTTGGGACTCGAAATAAAACTGACTTGGGACTCGAAATAAAACTGTCTTGGGACTCGAAATAAAACTGTCTTGGGACTCGAAATAAAACTGACTTGGGACTCGAAATAAAACTGACTTGGGACTCGAAATAAAACTGACTTGGGACTCGAAATAAAACTGACTTGGGACTCGAAATAAAACTGACTTGGGACTCGAAATAAAACTGACTTGGCACTCGAAATAAAACTGACTTGGGACTCGAAATAAAACTGACTTGATACTCATTATTAACTGTTAATAATACTGACTTTTCAAGTGTTTATAAATTACTTTAAAAAAAACAACTCTGTACTTAACAAAATTTCTACGGGGAAATCCTTGAGACGTGTCTTGAAGACGTCTTGTACTACACTCCTCCATATTTCAATCAGATCAAACAAAGAGCAAAATTATTTGTTCTCCTTCGTCATGTTTTAAGCTTTAACAATTGACAAAAATAACATGGTATAAAAGGTACTAAAAGTATACCTAAAGTATTTAATTTAGGTTCTAAAATAAAAATTGTATTATTCATAAAACGCATGATGTAGCGATCCTTTCCTAACCTCTCTCTCTCTCTCTCTCTCTGTATGTGTAATATATATATATATATATATATATATATATATATATTAATTAAGTCTCGCGCGCGACCAAGCTGATAACACGACTCCAGCGATGTATGCGAGATTAGTTAAGAGCCATGGCGACACTTTGAAGTCAAAGTCCTTGATAAAGATCTGAAACCCGTGACCTCAGCGTTCGAATATTTATTTTAAACTTAAATATCTTTCTTCCTTCGTAAAGAAAAATTAGGTTGGCTTACCACCCGAAAAAACCTTTCACATCTTGTTTACCCCAATAGCAAATCTGTAACCTGACGAGTAAGACCTTCACACTGTTAATTTGAAACAAATTCTAAAAACATTTCCTCGTATGAATTTAGAAATAAACCCACGCATACACAACATTATTGTTGATCACATTTCTTGACCACTCAAAATACTTCACCTTTGAAACTTCGTGTACTTTAAAAATGATCTTTCTCGATGATAATACGTCAAAAATGTGATTTTTTATATTTATCCGATACATAAATCCGTAAAGTATATATATATATATTATATATATATATATATATATATATATATATATATATATATATATTATATATATATATATATATATATATATATATTATTGGTCACTGTGAGAAAAAAGTTCATATGAACATGTGTCTAATTCTGAATGGTTACAGAGATAGAGCTGTTTGAATCTGATGCGCGCACAGCTCTTCCTCCCCCTTCCCTCCCCTATAACCTTGAACCATGTAAGCTGTAATGTAAGTATGTAACATAAGCCAATCAACAGCTGACTGTTGTGAGTGACATTGTTTGGTGTTTGAAGCAGTGTTAAGAATGCCACACACCTTCACACATGCCGAATATGCAGATATAGTGTATGTCTACGGTTTTAACGATGGAAGTGCAACAGCTGCTGTTGCAGAATACCGTCAACGGTTTCCGAACCGCAGAATTCCAGATCGAAGAGTGTTTACCAGAGTTTTCAACACATTGCGTGAGATTGGTACACTTCCAGCGCTCATGTTTCATCTGAACGTGAAGGTCAACAAGATGTGGATGAGGTGGAAAACATTCTTCAGTGGGTAGGGCGTAATCCAACTACTAGCTCACGAAGAATTTCTACACGTCTCGGTGTACCACACACAAGAGTATGGCGAACATTACGTGAGGAAGGCTTGCATCCGTATCATGTACAGCGTGTACAACACCTTCAACCAGGAGACGCTGCCATGCGACTGGAATTTTGTCATTGGGTAAATGCTAATCGCCGATTGCTTCGATTAATACTGTTAGTAGAATGGGCGCAAAATGGACGAGTGCAAGAATGTTGCAATGTTGCAATAAGATAATGATTAATGTTGCAAGGTGTTGCAAATGGGTTAGGTAACAAGGGGTGGGGGTATGCAATGAAGGGGGGTTTGCAACAACTCAATGTTGCAAAGGGGGTAGGGTAATGCAACAACTCAATGCTGCCAAGGGGGAGAGGGGGAGGGAGCTTCGGGAGGAGAAGGGAGGATGACCTCCCCCCAAAGGGGTAGCCTTAACCTAAGAGAGGAAGAGAAAGGAGACGGAGGAGGTCTTTGCGGGAGAAGGTGGGATGTTCTCATCCCCCCACCCAAAGGGAAACCAACCTAACCTAAGTCTTAACCTAAGAAGGAAGGAGAGAGAGTTCTTTATTCCACCGGAGTCCGCAGCATTATGAGCGTCCAGGGGCCAAGTAGGTGCTATATAGAGGATCGTGAGTTGCCAGATATCACTTATTTATATATGGAGGGTTACCAGATACCACTATTTATTTTAATTGTTCAGGTATACCTTATTAGGGTGAGTTGCTAGATACCACCATTTATTTTATTTACACGAGTTACAAATAGTGTTTTTTTTTATGAAGGGATTACCAGATACCAGCATTTATTTTAATTATGGTGAGATGTATCTTATTAGGTTGAGTTGGCAGATACCACCATTTATCTTAATTCACACGAGTTGCCAAATAATGTTTTTTATTTATTAAAAGCAAGAGCGACTTTCTCCTTAAAGTTATTCAACAAGGAGCTAATTATTAAAACGAAACCCAATATTAACAATAAAAGAAACACATTTAAACCGAAATAAATAAAACACCATTACATCATTCGGTTTATTCAGACGATTTATTGGAATATATAGAAGATAAATATACACTCCTATACATACGATGGAATGATCAAAAAATAAAATAAAAAATAATATAAGAAATACGAAAAGTATAATCATCAAAATAATAGTTCAGGCGAAATATATAAACACTATTGTATTAAATAATGACCGACTTTCTCTTTAAAGTTGTTCAGCAAAAGAAGTAATTTATTTAAACGTCGTTCTGTCTATTTACTTTTGACAATCCTTTATATACATTATACGAAGTGAATGAAAAAACAAGTATCAGAAAATAACAATATATATATATAGTTAACCCTCCGTCTATGGCCCTGGGTTGGTTCGAAGTCGACGGGGGTTCTGGTTAGGAGGCAGCAACGGATGTGTCTTGTAGTAGTTTCTTCTATACTACTCTCCGAGTTCTTCTTTAGTGGCTCGGAGGATTCTGAGAGGCTTATTAAATTCTTTGAGGTTTCTCCCCGATTCTTCTTGTAACTTATCGGGAGATTCTAATGACTAAGTTTTCTGAAGAGAGCATGGCTCGAAGGAGAAGATAAAGACTTTTCTTACTGTGTTTTACTCCTAAACTGTTACAGGTAATGCCCAGCCTCGTAGTTGGAATCAGAATAAACATGGAAGAAATTGGTGGGGTTTATATACCCCGATTCTACTAACATCATCATTATTAAATGTTGAAGAGGCTGCATTATTTTTGTACAATATTTGAAAATAAAGTAAATCTTTTAGCTGTGGTAAGGTTTAAACGAATAAACAAGATATTTGAAGATGAAGCCATATTTTTATCTTAAATTGCGTATTTTCAGATCTGATTTATCATGATCTGCCAAGTTAACTAAAGTGGAAATTGAACTATGCATCTTTACACTAAAATATGCATATGAGTAAAAATTAAAGGTTTAAGATTTACAATTAAATGCTTAGGCAAGACATGACTTCATCTTTATAACGAAGAAAGAATGTATACAAAACATGACATGGCAAAAGTTACTCAGGATTCATTATTAAGCTAAATCTAAAAAATGATTATGAGATTTAAAAAAAGAACAGGTCATCAATTATTTGGCAAAGTAGAAAGCACATCAAAATTAATTCCAAGTGAAAAATAATAATAAAAAAAATAACAACAGTATTGCCGATTCTACATTCCTTATGGCGACATAATGTCGGGTCGGACATTGAGTACATTGTAATTTTGGTCTACTGCAGTGGTTCTCAACCTTTTCTATACCAACGCCCCTTTACCAATTATTAGACCTCTCAACGCCCCCCCACCAGGAAAATTCAATTCTTAAGTCTTGGAATGTTGAATACGGTCATGCAAAGCTTCCCTGGAAATGAAACAACAGCTTAACATAACATGAAAGAATTTTATTCAAACAAACAAAAACGCAGTAACGTAAAATAAAAACAATGTGCCACACAAAAATAATACAAAAATACTAGTGACAGCCTTGCGCTTGGTGTTTTCCAGCCAATATCTTCACTGAAGGTTGGATAGAAGTCAGGTTCAACCTCAGTGCACCTGAGGCTGTTATATTAAGCCTGTTACGATATTTGGACTGCATGTAAAGGACATGGCTGAAACCCTGTTCCACTAAATATGAGGTAGGGAATGCCAAGAGAAGTAGACGAGTTCTTTTCCAAAGAACTGGATAACGTTGCCAATGTGTTGCCCACATACCACGCCAGCCAGAGGTGCGGAAGGTTACCTGGGCCTCATCGTCATTTTGTACATCAACAAGCTCCTCCTGGATCTCAACTTCAAATTTCGTAACATCTGATTTGAAGGGCTGTACCACCCAGTCAGGGACGTCAAGCTTTTGAAGATCGCTGAATCGGATTTCCATGTCAGCCTTCATCATCATTAAGTGGTCGATGTAACGGAGTAGATGTTCATCAGTCAGTTTCTCGGACACCTGTGAATAAATTCAATAAAAGCACATTAAAAAACAAGTAGTTTTTAAATAAAAATTTCTGAAATTTATTAAAAAGTAAGTATTTAGTAAAATCAATTACCTTCATCAATTTGGGAAAATGAGCCAGCTGACGCCGTCCAATGCCTTCCTGGTATATGTTCAGCTTGGCGATGAAGCTGCAAATTACAGATTTGCAGTGAATCAGCGTCACTTCATTTCCTTGTAATTTAATGCTGATCTCATTCATTTTTTCAAAGATGTCTGCCAGGTAGAAAATATCGCATTGACTTAACAACACTTGTTCCTTGAGAGTTGCATCAGTATCCTCAAAAACTCTAAAACTGTGCTGAACAACTCACACAAACGGGAAAGACAATTGCCTTTCGAGAGCCAGCGCACCTCGGTGTGAAGTAGCAGACGCTCAAAAATTTCATCATTGTCCCCACAGAGTTGTCTGAACACTCGGTCATTCAGTGCATTGGCCTTTATCTTGTTGATGGCCTTAACTGCCACACTCAGTGACTCGTGGAGAGGAGGGCTGATTTTTTTCGCCACTAGATTATGACGGTGCAGCACGCAATGGACTGTCAAAATGTGTGGAGCCCACTTTTTCAATAGAGTAGTGAAACCACGGTACCGTCCAACCATGGATGGAGCCCCATCGGTGGCACATGCAATGATGTTGGCAGCTGGAATAGAATTGCAACTCAAGTATTCTTCAACTGCATTAAATATGGTCTGCCCTTTAGTGTCGGTTTCCAAATACTTGGAGAATAAAAACAATTCGGAAATTTCACCAGATGACAGATAACGAACATAGGTCATCAGCAAAACGTTATTATCTGTCTGAGACAGTTGTCTCGTCAGCCTGAAGAGTGATCGGATTTTCTCGCAGAATGGCACACAACTGCTCCTCACTATCCAATGCCATTTCATTGATTCTCCTTGACACAGTGTCATTGCTGAGGGGGATGGATTTTAGAACCTGCGAAGGGTCACATTCCATAACAGTGCAAATAGCTTCTTTAATAGCAGGAAGAATCAGCTTTTCTCCAACTGTGAATGGCATTCCACATTTGGCAATAAGGAGAGAGATATTATATGAGGCAACTAAGCCCTTCTCAGTTTGGTTTACGTTCTTTTTGAATATGCTACTGATTGTGCTTCTGGCATGTCTTTCTTTGAGGTCTTTAAAGAATGCAAGGTCTTTGTCAGTTTTATCAGGATGGATTTTAATTATGTGCTCCTTCAGGCGTGAGGGTTTCATGGCCTCGTTAGAGAATACTTGCTCACACAGTAAACACATAGGAAGCCGTTGATTCGTAGGAGAAGGTACGAAGCCATAGCTGAGATATTCAACATTATACTGACGACACTTTTTCTTGCCTTGTGACATCGCGAAAACTGTAAAAACATTCAGAATTTTATTTTTAGTTAAGTTAGCCGTTAGCGTAAGAAATGTTTTTATTTGTATGCATAAAATAAGTTTTATGGTAAACTAGCCTAAATTATACTTCTGCGAGCTGAATATTTTGCTATATCTTTAACAAAATGGAATCATGTTTGCTGTATTAATGTATTTAAATGTTTTTCCTAGCAAGGATGTTACTAACAACTATACTAGACTATATACTAGACAACTATACTAGACAACTATTTAAATGTCAGTTGACTAATAGAAGACGGCTTTAGTAAAATTACAAAAACACTTACCGAAAAAATGGCGTCTACTCACTTCCAATAATTCACAATAAATGACATAATTACTCAAGAGCCATCTATTGAGAGAATGTTGAACTTGACATAGTGACAATTCTCCCAGTAGATGGCGCTTGAGAAATTACATCAGCTGAGTGGATTCCATATTTTTCGGTAAGTGCTTTTGCAATTTTGCTAAATTAAAAGGTTCTAGTAACCTTGTTTCAGCCACTTAATTTCATTCAAACATTCAAATTTAATGTAGATTCCAGAACTGTGTAGATGAAATTCATTGAAACACATGAACGCCCCCCATTAGCTGACTAACGCCCCCTTTTCAACTAACCAGCTTCTAACGCCCCCCGACACCCAGTGAAAGCCCCCTGGGGGCGGTACCGCCCCCGTTGAGAACCACTGGTCTATTGTAACTATGATTATAATTACCAATTCATTTATTATCGTTAACTACAATTTCATTAAAGTACATTGACTACGTCATTTAGTACATTACATTATTAAGTACTGTTTCATTAAAGTACATTACTACATTATATATTAAATTGTGATCGTTTAATTAAAGTAGTTTCATTAAAGTACATTACGTCGTTTACCATTCTTACAGTGTTTTTATATTTATATAGGTTATACTATATGGTTATACTATATGGTTATACTATATGGTTATTATATATGGTTATTATATATGGTTATTAGTACAACACAAGTACATGAGACATGACACACATGATATAACATAACGCATGATAATGTTATAAATTCGAATCAGAGCGAAAGGAGATTTTTTATCTTTGAAGCGTTCGATTTTGCCAGTTAGCGAAATTTGATCACCTACCTCAGCATTTTCGAGTTCATTGAGAGGTGATATAATTAAAAATAAAAATGAAAAAAATAATACGAGAACGTATTTCTGCGTTTTCGAACGAATGCATGAAGTTTTGCGTTTCATCGATTGACACGAGTAAAAATGAATATTTAATAAAATTTATATAGGATAATGATCAAGGGAAATTAATGACGGGAAAATGTGACGTCATAGTTATTGAATTTGTACGTATAGTACAAATCATTATTAGGAAGATTTACAAGAACGAATTAGAGACAAAGAGTGGGTATTAATGACTAAGAAGTACAACTACGGGTTCCAATCCTGTTATATGCAATGTGTATGCATAATCTAGGGTCGAGGGTGGGATGCAAGACAATCATAATTAATTATAATAACTTCTATAACAAATGGAAAATGGATACGACTAAACCATAGATATGGTAGATCGTAGGGTTGTGACACGAACAAAAATAGGAAGCTACAAGTAAAATTATTATCCAAACTCGCGTTAAGCGATTTTGGTTCTTATGTAAAAATGAATATTGATTATTCATTGTTCATTTTTTACATTGCTCTCCCTTTAAAAATGATATTTATACAATAATCTAATAGGGTACCATTAATACAATACAAATGAGAAAATAACATCCTAACTACTTCAAGTTAGATGACGAATTTTTCTTTACATTACAAATTTTTATACAGAACAAGTGAGTTATTATATAATATAAAAAATTCAAAGATTAATACTTTAATTTAGACAAACATTTAAGTTAGACAAACAATGATATGGTTAAAATGTTTTACCAAATTTTATTTTTTTCTGGGATAAATTATGTACATAATGAATAGAGTAGATAAAAGGGAAAAACGTAAATCGTACAATCTGTAAGCTAATTTTTATTGACTATTGTAGGTACAAATCGAATTACGTAGTGGATGATGTACAGACCTGTGGTCTAGTGTGTATTTGGGTGTACTAGGTACAAAGTGTGTAGTAATTCGACGTCGCTGAATCCGAAAATGACCTTCATTTTGCATGATTGGTTCGCGTTTAGAAGATACACGGGTGCCCTGTTTTCATTATTTCCCAATTGAAATGAATATATCATTGAAGCATAACATATGCCAACACTGTAGAATGTGCTCGTTTGGCAACCTCGTTGTCTGGCGCCATCTTGAGTACATCGTAAATCCCTTTAGCTCAGTTCTAGAGTGACGATTGTTGTGGTGACACGTTATTTCACATTTTGACATAGTGCTTTTGTAGTGTTTCCTCGTAATTTGCACCTGTGGTTAGTTCATGACATATAGAGTGTAGTGCGTGTTAAAGCGTAATCTTGCGATCATTTTCTCACTGACGTTATAAGCAAAATGCCACGTAAATGCGTTAAGACTCAAATAACTTTTGCTATATTTGCGGCAAAGTAACATTAAAATCGCAAAAGAAGACGTTAACACCTGCCATCAAGAAAGCGTACCACCTTTATTTTAAGTGCAAATTAGGAGATCAGGACAAAACGTGGGCGCCGCATATATGCTGCATTACATGTGCAACTACATTACTTGAGTGGTACAATGGGAAACCGAGGTCAATGGGCTTCGGCATCCCCGTCGTGTGGAGGGAACAAAGTAACCACGTGGATGACTGTTTATTCTGCATGGTTCCGCCATTACGTGGAATTAGTAAGAAGAAAAAATGGACCCTCAAGTATCCTAATGTTCCATCCGCCATTCGACCTGTGCCCCATAACGAAGACATACCTGTGCCCAATCCTCCTACCTCCTCAGACACCCTCGATTTGGATGACGAAGAGCATCCTGTAACGAGTACAGATGAAGACATTGCACATCCCACAACATCACAAGATACCGACTTTGTGCCCAGTGAACTGTCTACTGAACCGCATAAAATCACCCAACACAAACTGAATGACCTCATCAGAGATTTGGACTTACCGAAGTCTAAGGCAGAATTGCTCGCCTCACGCCTTCAACAGTGGCATCTTCTTCATGATGATGTCCAAATATCCATGTACCGCACTAGGCAATCCACGTTGGAGACTTTCTTCATCAAACATGGTGACTTCGTGGTGTGTACAGATGTTGTTGGTTTAATGAATGCTCTAAATATAACATACAGAGATGACGAATGGAGGTTGTTCATTGATGCCTCTAAGCTAAGCCTTAAGGCTGTACTACTTCATAACAAAAACGAAAAAGCTGCCATTCCAATTGGATATTCTGTCCACATGAAGGAGACATATGAAAATATGCAATATCTGCTTCACCACATAAACTACAACGCTCACAAATGGAGCATATGTGGTGATTTGAAAGTGGTCGGCATGTTACTTGGTCTCAAGCAGGGTTACACGAAGTACTGCTGCTTCCTTTGCGAGTGGGACAGCCGTGCTAGGTCACAGCATTATGAAAGGAAGGAATGGCCTCTAAGAGAACGTTTAGTGCCAGGTGTGAAAACGTTTCGTGCGAGCCATTAGTAGAGCCAAGCAAAATACTTCTACCACCGTTACATATTAAGTTAGGGCTTATGAAAAATTTTGTGAAGGCACTCAATAAGGATGGAAAGGCATTTAAGTATCTTTCCAGAAGTTCCCTCGACTCAGTGAGGCAAAAATCAAGGAAGGCATATTTGTTGGTCCTCATATACGAAATCTGATGAAAGATGAACATTTCGAGACACTTTTGGAGGGCGCAGAAAAAGAAGCTTGGGTCTCGTTCAAGTCAGTGTCGCAAAATTTCCTTGGAAACAACAGAGCTCCAAATGCAGATGAATTGGTGGATAATATGTTGAAGGCGTACCAAAGAATGGGATGTAACATGTCTCTAAAAATTCATTTCCTCCATTCCCATTTCGACTTTTTCCCGGCAAACCTTGGTGAAGTAAGTGACGAACATGGGAACGTTTTCATCAGCAGATTTCAGCTCTTGAGAAACGTTACCAGGGCAAGTGGAATTCATCTATGCTGGCTGATTTCTGCTGGTCAGTAATAAGAGACACTACACAGTCAGAGTACAAGAGACAGGCCTAGAGGAACGACATTGAAGTGAGTGTGCTCCTTGAAATACATATATGTTGTGGATAAATTTTTACCAGTACTTACACAATAATTACCATGATATCTTAAAAACGCGAACTAATTAAACAATTTCACTATCATTTTCAAATTCAGCATGCAAAAATACATAAGAATCGGCTACTTTCATTAAAGATACAAAAAATTCCTTAAAATTTGTTGACCAGTGTTATTGTTAAAATCTCATTACAGGTAGTATTAATGATGGTGTATGCATACGAGTTTCATGTGAAAGTGGCTTGAAGTACAGAAAGAAAATGAATTCGAATGTGTGTCAAAAGTAATAGAATTCAACTAGGATTATCGATTTTACGTAATTAAATCAGTTACACGTATATTAAGGTAATAAAAAGAAACGTACTTAGAGGACCTTACAATTAATGAAAGTAAATCTAGCGGTATTAAAAATTAAATTTTGAAGATGGTCTTAAATTCGACGAGTAACATTCCTAGCTATATATGAACTATATACCCATTAACATTAACCAGAAGTATCGGTACGATAATTAAATTAAGAATACAAATTAAAAATAGAAATCAATTATGCATTTTAATGAACTAAACATATAGTATACTTAAAAATAAAACACAACTTAACATAAATTGAGGTTATGTTCCATAGTACCAAAAAGGAATTAACCATGGTTGAACCATTGCTCTGGTTGACACTGGGTTCAACTGGGGTTCGGGTGTTAAAATAAACTAAAATAAAAAAAACAAAGTTTGGAGTACTACATTCGGGGAATTGAGTGACTAAGCGGGGGGTATAAGTCTGAAATTGACAATACGTCTTTCGTGAGCACTTTGCTCTTTAAAAAAGATTGCTTGTCACACTACTTAGAACAAAAATTAAAGAGTTCAACAAACGGAGGGACGGCATGTTCCTCATATACATTACAATAATTACCAAAATCGTTACAACCTTTGTAAAAACGGTTTTGTTACAAATAATAAAATACATAACTATATATTTATATACGCAACAATGGCATGAAAAGAAAAGACAAATCGGTCAATTTCCTTCTTACAAACAAAAAAAAAGTTAAACTAAAGACGCAAACCGGTCAATTCTGGTAGAATTTAATTCTCTTTTACAAAAAAAAAAAGGTTGAATTAAATTCTTAAATTACATTTTCTTAAATTAAATTCTCTTAAATTACAAAGAAAAAGTTGAATTCAATTGACTGCATTGAAAACTGACTTGGGACTCGAAAATAAAACTGACTTGGGACTCGAAATAAAACTGACTTGGGACTCGAAATAAAACTGTCTTGGGACTCGAAATAAAACTGACTTGGGACTCGAAATAAAACTGACTTGGGACTCGAAATAAAACTGACTTGGGACTCGAAATAAAACTGACTTGGGACTCGAAATAAAACTGACTTGGGACTCGAAATAAAACTGACTTGGGACTCGAAATAAAACTGACTTGGGACTCGAAATAAAACTGACTTGATACTCATTATTAACTGTTAATAATACTGACTTTTCAAGTGTTTATAAATTACTTTAAAAAAAACAACTCTGTACTTAACAAAATTTCTACAGGGAAATCCTTGAGACGTGTCCTGAAGACGTCTTGTACTACACTCCTCCATATTTCAATCAGATCAAACAAAGAGCAAAATTATTTGTTCTCCTTCGTCATGTTTTAAGCTTTAACAATTGACAAAAATAACATGGTATAAAAGGTACTAAAAGTATACCTAAAGTATTTAATTTAGGTTCTAAAATAAAAATTGTATTATTCATAAAACGAATGATGTAGCGATCCTTTCCTAACCTCTCTCTCTCTCTCTCTCTCTATATAATATATATATATATTATATATATATATATATATATATATATATATATATATAATTAAGTCTCGCGCGCGACCAAGCTGATAACACGACTCCAGCGATGTATGCGAGATTAGTTAAGAGCCATGGCGACACTTTGAAGTCAAAGTCCTTGATAAAGATCTGAAACCCGTGACCTCAGCGTTCGAATATTATTTTAAACTTAAATATCTTTCTTCCTTCGTAAGAAAAATTAGGTTGGCTTACCACCCGAAAAAACCTTTCACATCTTGTTTACCCCAATAGCAAATCTGTAACCTGACGAGTAAGACCTTCACACTGTTAATTTGAAACAAATTCTAAAAACATTTCCTCGTATGAATTTAGAAATAAACCCACGCATACACAACATTATTGTTGATCACATTTCTTGACCACTCAAAATACTTCACCTTTGAAACTTCGTGTACTTTAAAAATGATCTTTCTCGATGATAATACGTCAAAATGTGATTTTTTTATATTTATCCGATACATAAATCCGTAAGTATATATATATATATATATATATATTGGTCACTGTGAGAAAAAAGTTCATATGAACATGTGTCTAATTCTGAATGGTTACAGAGATAGAGCTGTTTGAATCTGATGCGCGACAGCTCTTCCTCCCCCTTCCCTCCCCTATAACCTTGAACCATGTAAGCTGTAATGTAAGTATGTAACATAAGCCAATCAACAGCTGACTGTTGTGAGTGACATTGTTTGGTGTTTGAAGCAGTGTTAAGAATGCCACACACCTTCACACATGCCGAATATGCAGATATAGTGTATGTCTACGGTTTTAACGATGGAAGTGCAACAGCTGCTGTTGCAGAATACCGTCAACGGTTTCCGAACCGCAGAATTCCAGATCGAAGAGTGTTTACCAGAGTTTTCAACACATTGCGTGAGATTGGTACACTTCCCAGCGCTCATGTTTCATCTGAACGTGAAGGTCAACAAGATGTGGATGAGGTGGAAAACATTCTTCAGTGGGTAGGGCGTAATCCAACTACTAGCTCACGAAGAATTTCTACACGTCTCGGTGTACCACACACAAGAGTATGGCGAACATTACGTGAGGAAGGCTTGCATCCGTATCATGTACAGCGTGTACAACACCTTCAACCAGGAGACGCTGCCATGCGACTGGAATTTTGTCATTGGGTAAATGCTAATCGCCGATTGCTTCGATTAATACTGTTAGTAGAATGGGCGCAAAATGGACGAGTGCAAGAATGTTGCAATGTTGCAATAAGATAATGATTAATGTTGCAAGGTGTTGCAAATGGGTTAGGTAACAAGGGGTGGGGGTATGCAATGACGGGGGGTTATGCAACAACTCAATGTTGCAAAGGGGGTAGGGTAATGCAACAACTCAATGCTGCCAAGGGGGGAGAGGGGGAGGGAGCTTCGGGAGGAGAAGGGAGGATGACCTCCCCCCAAAGGGGTAGCCTTAACCTAAGAGAGGAAGAGAAAGGAGACGGAGGAGGTCTTTGCGGGAGAAGGTGGGATGTTCTCATCCCCCACCCAAAGGGAAACCAACCTAACCTAAGTCTTAACCTAAGAAGGAAGGAGAGAGAGTTCTTTATTCCACCGGAGTCCGCAGCATTATGAGCGTCCAGGGCCAAGCAGGTGCTATATAGAGGATCGTGAGTTGCCAGATATCACTTATTTATATATGGAGAGGGTTACCAGATACCACTATTTATTTTATTGTTCAGGTATACCTTATTAGGGTGAGTTGCTAGATACCACCATTTATTTTATTTACACGAGTTACCAAATAGTGTTTTTATTTATATGAAGGGATTACCAGATACCAGCATTTATTTTAATTATGGTGAGATGTATCTTATTAGGTTGAGTTGGCAGATACCACCATTTATCTTAATTCACACCAGTTGCCAAATAATGTTTTTATTTATTAAAGCAAGAGCGACTTTCTCCTTAAAGTTATTCAACAAGGGAGCTAATTATTAAAACGAAACCAATATTAACAATAAAAGAAACACATTTAAACCGAAATAAATAAAACACCATTACATCATTCGGTTTATTCAGACGATTTATTGGAAATATATAGAAGATAAATATACACTCCTATACATACGATGGAATGATCAAAAAATAAAATAAAAAATAATATAAGAAATACGAAAAGTATAATCATCAAAATAATAGTTCAGGCGAAATATATAAACACTATTGTATTAAATAATGACCGACTTTCTCTTTAAAGTTGTTCAGCAAAAGAAGTAATTTATTTAAACGTCGTTCTGTCTATTTACTTTTGACAATCCTTTATATACATTATACGAAGTGAATGAAAAAACAAGTATCAGAAAAATAACAATATATATATATATATATATATGTTAACCCCTCCGTCTATGGCCCTGGGTTGGTTCGAAGTCGACGGGGGTTCTGGTTAGGAGGCAGCAACGGATGTGTCTTGTAGTAGTTTCTTCTATACTACTCTCCGAGTTCTTCTTTAGTGGCTCGGAGGATCTGAGAGGCTTATTAAATTCTTTGAGGTTTTCTCCCCGATTCTTCTTGTAACTTATCGGAGATTCTAATGACTAAGTTTTCTGAAGAGAGCATGGCTCGAAGGAGAAGATAAAGACTTTTTCTTACTGTGTTTTACTCCTGAACTGTTACAGGTAATGCCCAGCCTCGTAGTTGGAATCAGAATAAACATGGAAGAAATTGGTGGGGTTTATATACCCCGATTCTACTAACATCATCATTATTAATGTTGAAGAGGCTGCATTATTTTTGTACAATATTTGAAAATAAAGTAAATCTTTTAGCTGTGGTAAGGTTTAAACGAATAAACAGATATTTGAAGATGAAGCCATATTTTTATCTTAAATTGCGTATTTTCAGATCTGATGTTATCATGATCTGCCAAGTTAACTAAAGTGGAAATTGAACTATGCATCTTTACACTAAAATATGCATATGAGTAAAAATTAAAGGTTTAAGATTTACAATTAAATGCTTAGGCAAGACATGACTTCATCTTTTATAACGAAGAAAGAATGTATACAAAACATGACATGGCAAAAGTTACTCAGGATTCATTATTAAGCTAAATCTAAAAAAATGATTATGAGATTTTAAAAAAAGAAAAGGTCATCAATTATTTGGCAAAGTAGAAAGCACATCAAAATTAATTCCAAGTGAAAATAATAATAAAAAAAATAACAACAGTATTGCCGATTCTACATTCCTTATGGCGACATAATGTCGGGTCGGACATTGAGTACATTGTAATTTTGGTCTACTGCAGTGGTTCTCAACCTTTTCTATACCAACGCCCTTTACCAATTATTAGACCTCTCAACGCCCCCCCACCAGGAAAATTCAATTCTAAGTCTTGGAATGTGAATACGGTCATGCAAAGCTTCCCTGGAAATGAAACAACAGCTTAACATAACATGAAAGAATTTTATTCAAACAAACAAAAACGCAGTAACGTAAAATAAAAACAAGTGCCACACAAAATAATACAAAAATACTAGTGACAGCCTTGCGCTTGGTGTTTTCCAGCCAATATCTTCACTGAAGGTTGGATAGAAGTCAGGTTCAACCTCAGTGCACCTGAGGCTGTTATATTAAGCCTGTTACGATATTTGGACTGCATGTAAAGACATGGCTTCAAACCCTGTTCCACTAAATATGAGGTAGGGAATGCCAAGAGAAGAAGACGAGTTCTTTTCCAAAGAACTGGATAACGTTGCCAATGTGTTGCCCACATACCACGCCAGCCAGAGGTGCGGAAGGTTACCTGGGCCTCATCGTCATTTTGTACATCAACAAGCTCCTCCTGGATCTCAACTTCAAATTTCGTAACATCTGATTTGAAGGGCTGTACCACCCAGTCAGGGACGTCAAGCTTTTGAAGATCGCTGAATCGGATTTCCATGTCAGCCTTCATCATCATTAAGTGGTCGATGTAACGGAGTAGATGTTCATCAGTCAGTTTCTCGGACACCTGTGAATAAATTCAATAAAAGCACATTAAAAAACAAGTAGTTTTTAAATAAAAATTTCTGAAATTTATTAAAAAGTAAGTATTTAGTAAAATCAATTACCTTCATCAATTTGGGAAAATGAGCCAGCTGACGCCGTCCAATGCCTTCCTGGTATATGTTCAGCTTGGCGATGAAGCTGCAAATTACAGATTTGCAGTGAATCAGCGTCACTTCATTTCCTTGTAATTTAATGCTGATCTCATTCATTTTTTCAAAGATGTCTGCCAGGTAGAAAATATCGCATTGACTTAACAACACTTGTTCCTTGAGAGTTGCATCAGTATCCTCAAAAAACTCTAAAACTGTGCTGAACAACTCACACAAACGGGAAAGACAATTGCCTTTCGAGAGCCAGCGCACCTCGGTGTGAAGTAGCAGACGCTCAAAAATTTCATCATTGTCCCCACAGAGTTGTCTGAACACTCGGTCATTCAGTGCATTGGCCTTTATCTTGTTGATGGCCTTAACTGCCACACTCAGTGACTCGTGGAGAGGAGGGCTGATTTTTTTCGCCACTAGATTATGACGGTGCAGCACGCAATGGACTGTCAAAATGTGTGGAGCCCACTTTTTCAATAGAGTAGTGAAACCACGGTACCGTCCAACCATGGATGGAGCCCCATCGGTGGCACATGCAATGATGTTGGCAGCTGGAATAGAATTGCAACTCAAGTATTCTTCAACTGCATTAAATATGGTCTGCCCTTTAGTGTCGGTTTCCAAATACTTGGAGAATAAAAACAATTCGGAAATTTCACCAGATGACAGATAACGAACATAGGTCATCAGCAAAACGTTATTATCTGTCTGAGACAGTTGTCTCGTCAGCCTGAAGAGTGATCGGATTTTCTCGCAGAATGGCACACAACTGCTCCTCACTATCCAATGCCATTTCATTGATTCTCCTTGACACAGTGTCATTGCTGAGGGGGATGGATTTTAGAACCTGCGAAGGGTCACATTCCATAACAGTGCAAATAGCTTCTTTAATAGCAGGAAGAATCAGCTTTTCTCCAACTGTGAATGGCATTCCACATTTGGCAATAAGGAGAGAGATATTATATGAGGCAACTAAGCCCTTCTCAGTTTGGTTTACGTTCTTTTTGAATATGCTACTGATTGTGCTTCTGGCATGTCTTTCTTTGAGGTCTTTAAAGAATGCAAGGTCTTTGTCAGTTTTATCAGGATGGATTTTAATTATGTGCTCCTTCAGGCGTGAGGGTTTCATGGCCTCGTTAGAGAATACTTGCTCACACAGTAAACACATAGGAAGCCGTTGATTCGTAGGAGAAGGTACGAAGCCATAGCTGAGATATTCAACATTATACTGACGACACTTTTTCTTGCCTTGTGACATCGCGAAAACTGTAAAAACATTCAGAAATTTTATTTTAGTTAAGTTAGCCGTTAGCGTAAGAAATGTTTTTATTTGTATGCATAAAATAAGTTTTATGGTAAACTAGCCTAAATTATACTTCTGCGAGCTGAATATTTTGCTATATCTTTAACAAAATGGAATCATGTTTGCTGTATTAATGTATTTAAATGTTTTTCCTAGCAAGGATGTTACTAACAACTATACTAGACTATATACTAGACAACTATACTAGACAACTATTTAAATGTCAGTTGACTAATAGAAGACGGCTTTAGTAAAATTACAAAAACACTTACCGAAAAAATGGCGTCTACTCACTTCCAATAATTCACAATAAATGACATAATTACTCAAGAGCCATCTATTGAGAGAATGTTGAACTTGACATAGTGACAATTCTCCCAGTAGATGGCGCTTGAGAAATTACATCAGCTGAGTGGATTCCATATTTTTCGGTAAGTGCTTTTGCAATTTTGCTAAATTAAAAGGTTCTAGTAACCTTGTTTCAGCCACTTAATTTCATTCAAACATTCAAATTTAATGTAGATTCCAGAACTGTGTAGATGAAATTCATTGAAACACATGAACGCCCCCCATTAGCTGACTAACGCCCCCTTTTCAACTAACCAGCTTCTAACGCCCCCCGACACCCAGTGAAAGCCCCCTGGGGGCGGTACCGCCCCCGTTGAGAACCACTGGTCTATTGTAACTATGATTATAATTACCAATTCATTTATTATCGTTAACTACAATTTCATTAAAGTACATTGACTACGTCATTTAGTACATTACATTATTAAGTACTGTTTCATTAAAGTACATTACTACATTATATATTAAATTGTGATCGTTTAATTAAAGTAGTTTCATTAAAGTACATTACGTCGTTTACCATTCTTACAGTGTTTTTATATATTTATATATGGTTATACTATATGGTTATACTATATGGTTATACTATATGGTTATTATATGGTTATTATATATGGTTATTAGTACAACACAAGTACATGAGACATGACACACATGATATAACATAACGCATGATAATGTTATAAATTCGAATCAGAGCGAAAGGAGATTTTTTATCTTTGAAGCGTTCGATTTTGCCAGTTAGCGAAATTTGATCACCTACCTCAGCATTTTCGAGTTCATTGAGAGGTGATATAATTAAAAATAAAAATGAAAAAAATAATACGAGAACGTATTTCTGCGTTTTCGAACGAATGCATGAAGTTTTGCGTTTCATCGATTGACACGAGTAAAAATGAATATTTAATAAAATTTATATAGGATAATGATCAAGGGAAATTAATGACGGGAAAATGTGACGTCATAGTTATTGAATTTGTACGTATAGTACAAATCATTATTAGGAAGATTTACAAGAACGAATTAGAGACAAAGAGTGGGTATTAATGACTAAGAAGTACAACTACGGGTTCCAATCCTGTTATATGCAATGTGTATGCATAATCTAGGGTCGAGGGTGGGATGCAAGACAATCATAATTAATTATAATAACTTCTATAACAAATGGAAAATGGATACGACTAAACCATAGATATGGTAGATCGTAGGGTTGTGACACGAACAAAAATAGGAAGCTACAAGTAAAATTATTATCCAAACTCGCGTTAAGCGATTTTGGTTCTTATGTAAAAATGAATATTGATTATTCATTGTTCATTTTTTACATTGCTCTCCCCTTTAAAAATGATATTTATACAATAATCTAATAGGGTACCATTAATACAATACAAATGAGAAAATAACATCCTAACTACTTCAAGTTAGATGACGAATTTTTCTTTACATTACAAATTTTTATACAGAACAAGTGAGTTATTATATAATATAAAAAAATTCAAAGATTAATACTTTAATTTAGACAAACATTTAAGTTAGACAAACAATGATATGGTTAAAATGTTTTACCAAATTTTATTTTTTTCTGTGGGATAAATTATGTACATAATGAATAGAGTAGATAAAAGGGAAAAACGTAAATCGTACAATCTGTAAGCTAATTTTTATTGACTATTGTAGGTACAAATCGAATTACGTAGTGGATGATGTACAGACCTGTGGTCTAGTGTGTATTTGGGTGTACTAGGTACAAAGTGTGTAGTAATTCGACGTCGCTGAATCCGAAAATGACCTTCATTTTGCATGATTGGTTCGCGTTTAGAAGATACACGGGTGCCCTGTTTTCATTATTTCCCAATTGAAATGAATATATCATTGAAGCATAACATATGCCAACACTGTAGAATGTGCTCGTTTGGCAACCTCGTTGTCTGGCGCCATCTTGAGTACATCGTAAATCCCTTTAGCTCAGTTCTAGAGTGACGATTGTTGTGGTGACACGTTATTTCACATTTTGACATAGTGCTTTTGTAGTGTTTCCTCGTAATTTGCACCTGTGGTTAGTTCATGACATATAGAGTGTAGTGCGTGTTAAAGCGTAATCTTGCGATCATTTTCTCACTGACGTTATAAGCAAAATGCCACGTAAATGCGTTAATGACTCAAATAACTTTTGCTATATTTGCGGCAAAGTAACATTAAAATCGCAAAAGAAGACGTTAACACCTGCCATCAAGAAAGCGTACCACCTTTATTTTAAGTGCAAATTAGGAGATCAGGACAAAACGTGGGCGCCGCATATATGCTGCATTACATGTGCAACTACATTACTTGAGTGGTACAATGGGAAACCGAGGTCAATGGGCTTCGGCATCCCCGTCGTGTGGAGGGAACAAAGTAACCACGTGGATGACTGTTTATTCTGCATGGTTCCGCCATTACGTGGAATTAGTAAGAAGAAAAAATGGACCCTCAAGTATCCTAATGTTCCATCCGCCATTCGACCTGTGCCCCATAACGAAGACATACCTGTGCCCAATCATCCTACCTCCTCAGACACCCTCGATTTGGATGACGAAGAGCATCCTGTAACGAGTACAGATGAAGACATTGCACATCCCACAACATCACAAGATACCGACTTTGTGCCCAGTGAACTGTCTACTGAACCGCATAAAATCACCCAACACGAACTGAATGACCTCATCAGAGATTTGGACTTACCGAAGTCTAAGGCAGAATTGCTCGCCTCACGCCTTCAACAGTGGCATCTTCTTCATGATGATGTCCAAATATCCATGTACCGCACTAGGCAATCCACGTTGGAGACTTTCTTCATCAAACATGGTGACTTCGTGGTGTGTACAGATGTTGTTGGTTTAATGAATGCTCTAAATATAACATACAGAGATGACGAATGGAGGTTGTTCATTGATGCCTCTAAGCTAAGCCTTAAGGCTGTACTACTTCATAACAAAAACGAAAAAGCTGCCATTCCAATTGGATATTCTGTCCACATGAAGGAGACATATGAAAATATGCAATATCTGCTTCACCACATAAACTACAACGCTCACAAATGGAGCATATGTGGTGATTTGAAAGTGGTCGGCATGTTACTTGGTCTCAAGCAGGGTTACACGAAGTACTGCTGCTTCCTTTGCGAGTGGGACAGCCGTGCTAGGTCACAGCATTATGAAAGGAAGGAATGGCCTCTAAGAGAACGTTTAGTGCCAGGTGTGAAAAACGTTTCGTGCGAGCCATTAGTAGAGCCAAGCAAAATACTTCTACCACCGTTACATATTAAGTTAGGGCTTATGAAAAATTTTGTGAAGGCACTCAATAAGGATGGAAAGGCATTTAAGTATCTTTCCAGAAGTTCCCTCGACTCAGTGAGGCAAAAATCAAGGAAGGCATATTTGTTGGTCCTCATATACGAAATCTGATGAAAGATGAACATTTCGAGACACTTTTGGAGGGCGCAGAAAAAGAAGCTTGGGTCTCGTTCAAGTCAGTGTCGCAAAATTTCCTTGGAAACAACAGAGCTCCAAATGCAGATGAATTGGTGGATAATATGTTGAAGGCGTACCAAAGAATGGGATGTAACATGTCTCTAAAAATTCATTTCCTCCATTCCCATTTCGACTTTTTCCCGGCAAACCTTGGTGAAGTAAGTGACGAACATGGGGAACGTTTTCATCAGCAGATTTCAGCTCTTGAGAAACGTTACCAGGGCAAGTGGAATTCATCTATGCTGGCTGATTTCTGCTGGTCAGTAATAAGAGACACTACACAGTCAGAGTACAAGAGACAGGCCAAGAGGAAACGACATTGAAGTGAGTGTGCTCCTTAAATACATATATGTTGTGGGATAAATTTTTACCAGTACTTACACAATAATTACCATGATATCTTAAAAACGCGAACTAATTAAACAATTTCACTATCATTTTCAAATTCAGCATGCAAAAATACATAAGAATCGGCTACTTTCATTAAAGATACAAAAAATTCCTTAAAATTTGTTGACCAGTGTTATTGTTAAAATCTAATTACAGGTAGTATTAATGATGGTGTATGCATACGAGTTTCATGAGAAAGTGGCTTGAAGTACAGAAAGAAAATGAATTCGAATGTGTCAAAAGTAATAGAATTCAACTAGGATTATCGATTTTACGTAATTAAATCAGTTACACGTATATTAAGGTAATAAAAAGAAACGTACTTAGAGGACCTTACAATTAATGAAAGTAAATCTAGCGGTATTAAAAATTAAATTTTGAAGATGGTCTTAAATTCGACGAGTAACATTCCTAGCTATATATGAACTATATACCCATTAACATTAACCAGAAGTATCGGTACGATAATTAAATTAAGAATACAAATTAAAAATAGAAATCAATTATGCATTTTAATGAACTAAACATATAGTATACTTAAAAATAAAACACAACTTAACATAAATTGAGGTTATGTTCCATAGTACCAAAAAGGAATTAACCATGGTTGAACCATTGCTCTGGTTGACACTGGGTTCAACTGGGGTTCGGGTGTTAAAATAAACTAAAATAAAAAAAACAAAGTTTGGAGTACTACATTCGGGGGAATTGAGTGACTAAGCGGGGGGTATAAGTCTGAAATTGACAATACGTCTTTCGTGAGCACTTTGCTCTTTAAAAAAAGATTGCTTGTCACACTACTTAGAACAAAAATTAAAAGAGTTCAACAAACGGAGGGACGGCATGTTCCTCATATACATTACAATAATTACCAAAATCGTTACAACCTTTGTAAAAACGGTTTTGTTACAAATAATAAAATACATAACTATATATTTATATACGCAACAATGGCATGAAAAGAAAAGACAAATCGGTCAATTTCCTTCTTACAAACAAAAAAAAAGGTTAAACTAAAGACGCAAACCGGTCAATTCTGGTAGAATTTAATTCTCTTTTACAAAAAAAAAAAGGTTGAATTAAATTCTTAAATTACATTTTCTTAAATTAAATTCTCTTAAATTACAAAGAAAAAGTTGAATTCAATTGACTGCATTGAAAACTGACTTGGGACTCGAAATAAAACTGACTTGGGACTCGAAATAAAACTGACTTGGGACTCGAAATAAAACTGACTTGGGACTCGAAATAAAACTGACTTGGGACTCGAAATAAAACTGACTTGGGACTCGAAATAAAACTGACTTGGGACTCGAAATAAAACTGTCTTGGGACTCGAAATAAAACTGTCTTGGGACTCGAAATAAAACTGACTTGGGACTCGAAATAAAACTGACTTGGGACTCGAAATAAAACTGACTTGGGACTCGAAATAAAACTGACTTGGGACTCGAAATAAAACTGACTTGGGACTCGAAATAAAACTGACTTGGCACTCGAAATAAAACTGACTTGGGACTCGAAATAAAACTGACTTGATACTCATTATTAACTGTTAATAATACTGACTTTTCAAGTGTTTATAAATTACTTTAAAAAAAACAACTCTGTACTTAACAAAATTTCTACGGGGAAATCCTTGAGACGTGTCCTGAAGACGTCTTGTACTACACTCCTCCATATTTCAATCAGATCAAACAAAGAGCAAAATTATTTGTTCTCCTTCGTCATGTTTTAAGCTTTAACAATTGACAAAAAACATGGTATAAAAGGTACTAAAAGTATACCTAAAGTATTTAATTTAGGTTCTAAAATAAAAATTGTATTATTCATAAACATGATGTAGCGATCCTTTCCTAACCTCTCTCTCTCTCTCTCTCTCTGTATGTGTATATATATATATTTATATATATATTATATATATATATATATATTAATTAAGTCTCGCGCGCGACCAAGCTGATAACACGACTCCAGCGATGTATGCGAGATTAGTTAAGAGCCATGGCGACACTTTGAAGTCAAAGTCCTTGATAAAGATCTGAAACCCGTGACCTCAGCGTTCGAATATTTATTTTAAACTTAAATATCTTTCTTCCTTCGTAAAGAAAAATTAGGTTGGCTTACCACCCGAAAAAACCTTTCACATCTTGTTTACCCCAATAGCAAATCTGTAACCTGACGAGTAAGACCTTCACACTGTTAATTTGAAACAAATTCTAAAAACATTTCCTCGTATGAATTTAGAAATAAACCCACGCATACACAACATTATTGTTGATCACATTTCTTGACCACTCAAAATACTTCACCTTTGAAACTTCGTGTACTTTAAAAATGATCTTTCTCGATGATAATACGTCAAAAATGTGATTTTTTTATATTTATCCGATACATAAATCCGTAAAGTATATATATATATATATATATATATTGGTCACTGTGAGAAAAAAGTTCATATGAACATGTGTCTAATTCTGAATGGTTACAGAGATAGAGCTGTTTGAATCTGATGCGCGCACAGCTCTTCCTCCCCCTTCCCTCCCCTATAACCTTGAACCATGTAAGCTGTAATGTAAGTATGTAACATAAGCCAATCAACAGCTGACTGTTGTGAGTGACATTGTTTGGTGTTTGAAGCAGTGTTAAGAATGCCACACACCTTCACACATGCCGAATATGCAGATATAGTGTATGTCTACGGTTTTAACGATGGAAGTGCAACAGCTGCTGTTGCAGAATACCGTCAACGGTTTCCGAACCGCAGAATTCCAGATCGAAGAGTGTTTACCAGAGTTTTCAACACATTGCGTGAGATTGGTACACTTCCCAGCGCTCATGTTTCATCTGAACGTGAAGGTCAACAAGATGTGGATGAGGTGGAAAACATTCTTCAGTGGGTAGGGCGTAATCCAACTACTAGCTCACGAAGAATTTCTACACGTCTCGTGTACCACACACAAGAGTATGGCGAACATTACGTGAGGAAGGCTTGCATCCGTATCATGTACAGCGTGTACAACACCTTCAACCAGGAGACGCTGCCATGCGACTGGAATTTTGTCATTGGGTAAATGCTAATCGCCGATTGCTTCGATTAATACTGTTAGTAGAATGGGCGCAAAATGGACGAGTGCAAGAATGTTGCAATGTTGCAATAAGATAATGATTAATGTTGCAAGGTGTTGCAAATGGGTTAGGTAACAAGGGGTGGGGGTATGCAATGAAGGGGGGTTATGCAACAACTCAATGTTGCAAAGGGGGTAGGGTAATGCAACAACTCATGCTGCCAAGGGGGGAGAGGGGGAGGGAGCTTCGGGAGGAGAAGGGAGGATGACCTCCCCCCAAAGGGGTAGCCTTAACCTAAGAGAGGAAGAGAAAGGAGACGGAGGAGGTCTTTGCGGGAGAAGGTGGGATGTTCTCATCCCCCCACCCAAAGGGAAACCAACCTAACCTAAGTCTTAACCTAAGAAGGAAGGAGAGAGAGTTCTTTATTCCACCGGAGTCCGCAGCATTATGAGCGTCCAGGGGCCAAGCAGGTGCTATATAGAGGATCGTGAGTTGCCAGATATCACTTATTTATATATGGAGAGGGTTACCAGATACCACTATTTATTTTAATTGTTCAGGTATACCTTATTAGGGTGAGTTGCTAGATACCACCATTTATTTTATTTACACGAGTTACCAAATAGTGTTTTTATTTATATGAAGGGATTACCAGATACCAGCATTTATTTTAATTATGGTGAGATGTATCTTATTAGGTTGAGTTGGCAGATACCACCATTTATCTTAATTCACACCAGTTGCCAAATAATGTTTTTTATTTATTAAAAGCAAGAGCGACTTTCTCCTTAAAGTTATTCAACAAGGGAGCTAATTATTAAAACGAAACCCAATATTAACAATAAAAGAAACACATTTAAACCGAAATAAATAAAACACCATTACATCATTCGGTTTATTCAGACGATTTATTGGAAATATATAGAAGATAAATATACACTCCTATACATACGATGGAATGATCAAAAAATAAAATAAAAAAAATATAAGAAATACGAAAAGTATAATCATCAAAATAATAGTTCAGGCGAAATATATAAACACTATTGTATTAAATAATGACCGACTTTCTCTTTAAAGTTGTTCAGCAAAAGAAGTAATTTATTTAAACGTCGTTCTGTCTATTTACTTTTGACAATCCTTTATATACATTATACGAAGTGAATGAAAAAACAAGTATCAGAAAAATAACAATATATATATATATATATATATGTTAACCCCTCCGTCTATGGCCCTGGGTTGGTTCGAAGTCGACGGGGGTTCTGGTTAGGAGGCAGCAACGGATGTGTCTTGTAGTAGTTTCTTCTATACTACTCTCCGAGTTCTTCTTTAGTGGCTCGGAGGATTCTGAGAGGCTTATTAAATTCTTTGAGGTTTCTCCCCGATTCTTCTTGTAACTTATCGGAAGATTCTAATGACTAAGTTTTCTGAAGAGAGCATGGCTCGAAGGAGAAGATAAAGACTTTTTCTTACTGTGTTTTACTCCTGAACTGTTACAGGTAATGCCCAGCCTCGTAGTTGGAATCAGAATAAACATGGAAGAAATTGGTGGGGTTTATATACCCCGATTCTACTAACATCATCATTATTAAATGTTGAAGAGGCTGCATTATTTTTGTACAATATTTGAAAATAAAGTAAATCTTTTAGCTGTGGTAAGGTTTAAACGAATAAACAAGATATTTGAAGATGAAGCCATATTTTTATCTTAAATTGCGTATTTTCAGATCTGATGTTATCATGATCTGCCAAGTTAACTAAAAGTGGAAATTGAACTATGCATCTTTACACTAAAATATGCATATGAGTAAAAATTAAAGGTTTAAGATTTACAATTAAATGCTTAGGCAAGACATGACTTCATCTTTTATAACGAAGAAAGAATGTATACAAAACATGACATGGCAAAAGTTACTCAGGATTCATTATTAAGCTAAATCTAAAAAAATGATTATGAGATTTTAAAAAAAGAACAGGTCATCAATTATTTGGCAAAGTAGAAAGCACATCAAAATTAATTCCAAGTGAAAAATAATAATAAAAAAAATAACAGTATTGCCGATTCTACATTCCTTATGGCGACATAATGTCGGGTCGGACATTGAGTACATTGTAATTTTGGTCTACTGCAGTGGTTCTCAACCTTTTCTATACCAACGCCCCTTTACCAATTATTAGACCTCTCAACGCCCCCCCACCAGGAAAATTCAATTCTTAAGTCTTGGAATGTTGAATACGGTCATGCAAAGCTTCCCTGGAAATGAAACAACAGCTTAACATAACATGAAAGAATTTTATTCAAACAAACAAAAACGCAGTAACGTAAAATAAAAACAATGTGCCACACAAAAATAATACAAAAATACTAGTGACAGCCTTGCGCTTGGTGTTTTCCAGCCAATATCTTCACTGAAGGTTGGATAGAAGTCAGGTTCAACCTCAGTGCACCTGAGGCTGTTATATTAAGCCTGTTACGATATTTGGACTGCATGTAAAGGACATGGCTGAAACCCTGTTCCACTAAATATGAGGTAGGGAATGCCAAGAGAAGAAGACGAGTTCTTTTCCAAAGAACTGGATAACGTTGCCAATGTGTTGCCCACATACCACGCCAGCCAGAGGTGCGGAAGGTTACCTGGGCCTCATCGTCATTTTGTACATCAACAAGCTCCTCCTGGATCTCAACTTCAAATTTCGTAACATCTGATTTGAAGGGCTGTACCACCCAGTCAGGGACGTCAAGCTTTTGAAGATCGCTGAATCGGATTTCCATGTCAGCCTTCATCATCATTAAGTGGTCGATGTAACGGAGTAGATGTTCATCAGTCAGTTTCTCGGACACCTGTGAATAAATTCAATAAAAGCACATTAAAAAACAAGTAGTTTTTAAATAAAAATTTCTGAAATTTATTAAAAAGTAAGTATTTAGTAAAATCAATTACCTTCATCAATTTGGGAAAATGAGCCAGCTGACGCCGTCCAATGCCTTCCTGGTATATGTTCAGCTTGGCGATGAAGCTGCAAATTACAGATTTGCAGTGAATCAGCGTCACTTCATTTCCTTGTAATTTAATGCTGATCTCATTCATTTTTTCAAAGATGTCTGCCAGGTAGAAAATATCGCATTGACTTAACAACACTTGTTCCTTGAGAGTTGCATCAGTATCCTCAAAAAACTCTAAAACTGTGCTGAACAACTCACACAAACGGGAAAGACAATTGCCTTTCGAGAGCCAGCGCACCTCGGTGTGAAGTAGCAGACGCTCAAAAATTTCATCATTGTCCCCACAGAGTTGTCTGAACACTCGGTCATTCAGTGCATTGGCCTTTATCTTGTTGATGGCCTTAACTGCCACACTCAGTGACTCGTGGAGAGGAGGGCTGATTTTTTTCGCCACTAGATTATGACGGTGCAGCACGCAATGGACTGTCAAAATGTGTGGAGCCCACTTTTTCAATAGAGTAGTGAAACCACGGTACCGTCCAACCATGGATGGAGCCCCATCGGTGGCACATGCAATGATGTTGGCAGCTGGAATAGAATTGCAACTCAAGTATTCTTCAACTGCATTAAATATGGTCTGCCCTTTAGTGTCGGTTTCCAAATACTTGGAGAATAAAAACAATTCGGAAATTTCACCAGATGACAGATAACGAACATAGGTCATCAGCAAAACGTTATTATCTGTCTGAGACAGTTGTCTCGTCAGCCTGAAGAGTGATCGGATTTTCTCGCAGAATGGCACACAACTGCTCCTCACTATCCAATGCCATTTCATTGATTCTCCTTGACACAGTGTCATTGCTGAGGGGATGGATTTTAGAACCTGCGAAGGGTCACATTCCATA
Source organism: Bathynomus jamesi (assembly GCA_023014485.1). Classification (NCBI taxonomy): domain Eukaryota; kingdom Metazoa; phylum Arthropoda; class Malacostraca; order Isopoda; family Cirolanidae; genus Bathynomus; species Bathynomus jamesi. The sequence goes on from JAJOZX010000402.1 coordinate 1,183,560, forward strand.
ACAGTGCAAATAGCTTCTTTAATAGCAGGAAGAATCAGCTTTTCTCCAACTGTGAATGGCATTCCACATTTGGCAATAAGGAGAGAGATATTATATGAGGCAACTAAGCCCTTCTCAGTTTGGTTTACGTTCTTTTTGAATATGCTACTGATTGTGCTTCTGGCATGTCTTTCTTTGAGGTCTTTAAAGAATGCAAGGTCTTTGTCAGTTTTATCAGGATGGATTTTAATTATGTGCTCCTTCAGGCGTGAGGGTTTCATGGCCTCGTTAGAGAATACTTGCTCACACAGTAAACACATAGGAAGCCGTTGATTCGTAGGAGAAGGTACGAAGCCATAGCTGAGATATTCAACATTATACTGACGACACTTTTTCTTGCCTTGTGACATCGCGAAAACTGTAAAAACATTCAGAAATTTTATTTTTAGTTAAGTTAGCCGTTAGCGTAAGAAATGTTTTTATTTGTATGCATAAAATAAGTTTTATGGTAAACTAGCCTAAATTATACTTCTGCGAGCTGAATATTTTGCTATATCTTTAACAAAATGGAATCATGTTTGCTGTATTAATGTATTTAAATGTTTTTCCTAGCAAGGATGTTACTAACAACTATACTAGACTATATACTAGACAACTATACTAGACAACTATTTAAATGTCAGTTGACTAATAGAAGACGGCTTTAGTAAAATTACAAAAACACTTACCGAAAAAATGGCGTCTACTCACTTCCAATAATTCACAATAAATGACATAATTACTCAAGAGCCATCTATTGAGAGAATGTTGAACTTGACATAGTGACAATTCTCCCAGTAGATGGCGCTTGAGAAATTACATCAGCTGAGTGGATTCCATATTTTTCGGTAAGTGCTTTTGCAATTTTGCTAAATTAAAAGGTTCTAGTAACCTTGTTTCAGCCACTTAATTTCATTCAAACATTCAAATTTAATGTAGATTCCAGAACTGTGTAGATGAAATTCATTGAAACACATGAACGCCCCCCATTAGCTGACTAACGCCCCCTTTTCAACTAACCAGCTTCTAACGCCCCCCGACACCCAGTGAAAGCCCCCTGGGGGCGGTACCGCCCCCGTTGAGAACCACTGGTCTATTGTAACTATGATTATAATTACCAATTCATTTATTATCGTTAACTACAATTTCATTAAAGTACATTGACTACGTCATTTAGTACATTACATTATTAAGTACTGTTTCATTAAAGTACATTACTACATTATATATTAAATTGTGATCGTTTAATTAAAGTAGTTTCATTAAAGTACATTACGTCGTTTACCATTCTTACAGTGTTTTTATATATTTATATATGGTTATACTATATGGTTATACTATATGGTTATACTATATGGTTATTATATATGGTTATTAGTACAACACAAGTACATGAGACATGACACACATGATATAACATAACGCATGATAATGTTATAAATTCGAATCAGAGCGAAAGGAGATTTTTTATCTTTGAAGCGTTCGATTTTGCCAGTTAGCGAAATTTGATCACCTACCTCAGCATTTTCGAGTTCATTGAGAGGTGATATAATTAAAAATAAAAATGAAAAAAATAATACGAGAACGTATTTCTGCGTTTTCGAACGAATGCATGAAGTTTTGCGTTTCATCGATTGACACGAGTAAAAATGAATATTTAATAAAATTTATATAGGATAATGATCAAGGGAAATTAATGACGGGAAAATGTGACGTCATAGTTATTGAATTTGTACGTATAGTACAAATCATTATTAGGAAGATTTACAAGAACGAATTAGAGACAAAGAGTGGGTATTAATGACTAAGAAGTACAACTACGGGTTCCAATCCTGTTATATGCAATGTGTATGCATAATCTAGGGTCGAGGGTGGGATGCAAGACAATCATAATTAATTATAATAACTTCTATAACAAATGGAAAATGGATACGACTAAACCATAGATATGGTAGATCGTAGGGTTGTGACACGAACAAAAATAGGAAGCTACAAGTAAAATTATTATCCAAACTCGCGTTAAGCGATTTTGGTTCTTATGTAAAAATGAATATTGATTATTCATTGTTCATTTTTTACATTGCTCTCCCCTTTAAAAATGATATTTATACAATAATCTAATAGGGTACCATTAATACAATACAAATGAGAAAATAACATCCTAACTACTTCAAGTTAGATGACGAATTTTTCTTTACATTACAAATTTTTATACAGAACAAGTGAGTTATTATATAATATAAAAAAATTCAAAGATTAATACTTTAATTTAGACAAACATTTAAGTTAGACAAACAATGATATGGTTAAAATGTTTTACCAAATTTTATTTTTTTCTGTGGGATAAATTATGTACATAATGAATAGAGTAGATAAAAGGGAAAAACGTAAATCGTACAATCTGTAAGCTAATTTTTATTGACTATTGTAGGTACAAATCGAATTACGTAGTGGATGATGTACAGACCTGTGGTCTAGTGTGTATTTGGGTGTACTAGGTACAAAGTGTGTAGTAATTCGACGTCGCTGAATCCGAAAATGACCTTCATTTTGCATGATTGGTTCGCGTTTAGAAGATACACGGGTGCCCTGTTTTCATTATTTCCCAATTGAAATGAATATATCATTGAAGCATAACATATGCCAACACTGTAGAATGTGCTCGTTTGGCAACCTCGTTGTCTGGCGCCATCTTGAGTACATCGTAAATCCCTTTAGCTCAGTTCTAGAGTGACGATTGTTGTGGTGACACGTTATTTCACATTTTGACATAGTGCTTTTGTAGTGTTTCCTCGTAATTTGCACCTGTGGTTAGTTCATGACATATAGAGTGTAGTGCGTGTTAAAGCGTAATCTTGCGATCATTTCTCACTGACGTTATAAGCAAAATGCCACGTAAATGCGTTAATGACTCAAATAACTTTTGCTATATTTGCGGCAAAGTAACATTAAAATCGCAAAAGAAGACGTTAACACCTGCCATCAAGAAAGCGTACCACCTTTATTTTAAGTGCAAATTAGGAGATCAGGACAAAACGTGGGCGCCGCATATATGCTGCATTACATGTGCAACTACATTACTTGAGTGGTACAATGGGAAACCGAGGTCAATGGGCTTCGGCATCCCCGTCGTGTGGAGGGAACAAAGTAACCACGTGGATGACTGTTTATTCTGCATGGTTCCGCCATTACGTGGAATTAGTAAGAAGAAAAAATGGACCCTCAAGTATCCTAATGTTCCATCCGCCATTCGACCTGTGCCCCATAACGAAGACATACCTGTGCCCAATCATCCTACCTCCTCAGACACCCTCGATTTGGATGACGAAGAGCATCCTGTAACGAGTACAGATGAAGACATTGCACATCCCACAACATCACAAGATACCGACTTTGTGCCCAGTGAACTGTCTACTGAACCGCATAAAATCACCCAACACGAAACTGAATGACCTCATCAGAGATTTGGACTTACCGAAGTCTAAGGCAGAATTGCTCGCCTCACGCCTTCAACAGTGGCATCTTCTTCATGATGATGTCCAAATATCCATGTACCGCACTAGGCAATCCACGTTGGAGACTTTCTTCATCAAACATGGTGACTTCGTGGTGTGTACAGATGTTGTTGGTTTAATGAATGCTCTAAATATAACATACAGAGATGACGAATGGAGGTTGTTCATTGATGCCTCTAAGCTAAGCCTTAAGGCTGTACTACTTCATAACAAAAACGAAAAAGCTGCCATTCCAATTGGATATTCTGTCCACATGAAGGAGACATATGAAAATATGCAATATCTGCTTCACCACATAAACTACAACGCTCACAAATGGAGCATATGTGGTGATTTGAAAGTGGTCGGCATGTTACTTGGTCTCAAGCAGGGTTACACGAAGTACTGCTGCTTCCTTTGCGAGTGGGACAGCCGTGCTAGGTCACAGCATTATGAAAGGAAGGAATGGCCTCTAAGAGAACGTTTAGTGCCAGGTGTGAAAAACGTTTCGTGCGAGCCATTAGTAGAGCCAAGCAAAATACTTCTACCACCGTTACATATTAAGTTAGGGCTTATGAAAAATTTTGTGAAGGCACTCAATAAGGATGGAAAGGCATTTAAGTATCTTTCCAGAAGTTCCCTCGACTCAGTGAGGCAAAAATCAAGGAAGGCATATTTGTTGGTCCTCATATACGAAATCTGATGAAAGATGAACATTTCGAGACACTTTTGGAGGGCGCAGAAAAAGAAGCTTGGGTCTCGTTCAAGTCAGTGTCGCAAAATTTCCTTGGAAACAACAGAGCTCCAAATGCAGATGAATTGGTGGATAATATGTTGAAGGCGTACCAAAGAATGGGATGTAACATGTCTCTAAAAATTCATTTCCTCCATTCCCATTTCGACTTTTTCCCGGCAAACCTTGGTGAAGTAAGTGACGAACATGGGGAACGTTTTCATCAGCAGATTTCAGCTCTTGAGAAACGTTACCAGGGCAAGTGGAATTCATCTATGCTGGCTGATTTCTGCTGGTCAGTAATAAGAGACACTACACAGTCAGAGTACAAGAGACAGGCCTAGAGGAAACGACATTGAAGTGAGTGTGCTCCTTGAAATACATATATGTTGTGGGATAAATTTTTACCAGTACTTACACAATAATTACCATGATATCTTAAAAACGCGAACTAATTAAACAATTTCACTATCATTTTCAAATTCAGCATGCAAAAATACATAAGAATCGGCTACTTTCATTAAAGATACAAAAAATTCCTTAAAATTTGTTGACCAGTGTTATTGTTAAAATCTCATTACAGGTAGTATTAATGATGGTGTATGCATACGAGTTTCATGTGAAAGTGGCTTGAAGTACAGAAAGAAAATGAATTCGAATGTGTGTCAAAGGTAATAGAATTCAACTAGGATTATCGATTTTACGTAATTAAATCAGTTACACGTATATTAAGGTAATAAAAAGAAACGTACTTAGAAGACCTTACAATTAATGAAAGTAAATCTAGCGGTATTAAAAATTAAATTTTGAAGATGGTCTTAAATTCGACGAGTAACATTCCTAGCTATATATGAACTATATACCCATTAAAATTAACCAGAAGTATCGGTACGATAATTAAATTAAGAATACAAATTAAAAATAGAAATCAATTATGCATTTTAATGAACTAAACATATAGTATACTTAAAAATAAAACACAACTTAACATAAATTGAGGTTATGTTCCATAGTACCAAAAAGGAATTAACCATGGTTGAACCATTGCTCTGGTTGACACTGGGTTCAACTGGGGTTCGGGTGTTAAAATAAACTAAAATAAAAAAAACAAAGTTTGGAGTACTACATTCGAGGGAATTGAGTGACTAAGCGGGGGGTATAAGTCTGAAATTGACAATACGTCTTTCGTGAGCACTTTGCTCTTTAAAAAAAGATTGCTTGTCACACTACTTAGAACAAAAATTAAAAGAGTTCAACAAACGGAGGGACGGCATGTTCCTCATATACATTACAATAATTACCAAAATCGTTACAACCTTTGTAAAAACGGTTTTGTTACAAATAATAAAATACATAACTATATATTTATATACGCAACAATGGCATGAAAAGAAAAGACAAATCGGTCAATTTCCTTCTTACAAACAAAAAAAAAGTTAAACTAAAGACGCAAACCGGTCAATTCTGGTAGAATTTAATTCTCTTTTACAAAAAAAAAAAGGTTGAATTAAATTCTTAAATTAAATTTTCTTAAATTAAATTCTCTTAAATTACAAAGAAAAAGTTGAATTCAATTGACTGCATTGAAAACTGACTTGGGACTCGAAATAAAACTGACTTGGGACTCGAAATAAAACTGACTTGGGACTCGAAATAAAACTGACTTGGGACTCGAAATAAAACTGACTTGGGACTCGAAATAAAACTGACTTGGGACTCGAAATAAAACTGTCTTGGGACTCGAAATAAAACTGTCTTGGGACTCGAAATAAAACTGACTTGGGACTCGAAATAAAACTGACTTGGGACTCGAAATAAAACTGACTTGGGACTCGAAATAAAACTGACTTGGGACTCGAAATAAAACTGACTTGGGACTCGAAATAAAACTGACTTGGGACTCGAAATAAAACTGACTTGGGACTCGAAATAAAACTGACTTGATACTCATTATTAACTGTTAATAATACTGACTTTTCAAGTGTTTATAAATTACTTTAAAAAAAACAACTCTGTACTTAACAAAATTTCTACGGGGAAATCCTTGAGACGTGTCCTGAAGACGTCTTGCTGGCTACTTCTTCTTGGATGAAAACTAGGCGTGGAAAACTTGGAGTCGTGACACACCGGTTCAAGGGTGGATGTTACGAACTAGAAGTCGTGACACGCCGGTCAACTGGTTTTATCCTGATGCAGGGTAATTTCTATCTTGGCCAAAGAGTGGCCACTTGTTAAAATCCTCTTCTTAAAATCTTCTTCTAATCTTGGTAGTAGGGTCGCCAAATGTTTATCCTGGCTATAGGGTCGCCAGACTGTTAACCCCTCCGTCTATGGCCCTGGGTTGGTTCGAAGTCGACGGTGGTTCTGGTTAGGAGGCAGCAACGGATGTGTGTCTTGTAGTAGTTTCTTCTGTACTACTCTCCGAGTTCTTCTTTAGTGGCTCGGAGGATTCTGAGAGGCTTATTAAATTCTTTGAGGTTTCTCCCCGATTCTTCTTGTAACTTATCGGGAGATTCTAATGACTAAGTTTTCTGAAGAGAGCATGGCTCGAAGGAGAAGATAAAGACTTTTTCTTACTGTGTTTTACTCCTAAACTGTTACAGGTAATGCTCAGCCTCGTAGTTGGAATCAGAATAAACATGGAAGAAATTGGTGGTGTTTATATACCCCGATTCTACTAACATCATCATTATTAAATGTTGAAGAGGCTGCATTATTTTTGTACAATATTTGAAAATAAAGTAAATCTTTTAGCTGTGGTAAGGTTTAAACGAATAAACAAGATATTTGAAGATGAAGCCATATTTTTATCTTAAATTGCGTATTTTCAGATCTGATGTTATCATGATCTGCCAAGTTAACTAAAAGTGGAAATTGAACTATGCATCTTTACACTAAAATATGCATATGAGTAAAAATTAAAGGTTTAAGATTTACAATTAAATGCTTAGGCAAGACATGACTTCATCTTTTATAACGAAGAAAGAATGTATACAAAACATGACATGGCAAAAGTTACTCAGGATTCATTATTAAGCTAAATCTAAAAAAATGATTATGAGATTTAAAAAAAAAGAACAGGTCATCAATTATTTGGCAAAGTAGAAAGCACATCAAAATTAATTCCAAGTGAAAAATAATAATTAAAAAAATAACAGTATTGCCGATTCTAAATTTCTTATGGCAACATAATGTCGGGTCGGACATTGAGTACATTGTAATTTTGGTCTACTGTAACTATGATTATAATTACCAATTCATTTATTATTGTTAACTACAATTTCATTAAAGTACATTGACTACGTCATTTAGTACATTACATCATTAAGTACTGTTTCATTAAAGTACATTACTACATTATATATTAAATTGTGATCGTTTAATTAAAGTAGTTTCATTAAAGTACATTACGTCGTTTACCATTCTTACAGTGTTTTTATATATTTATATATGGTTATTAGTGATGTAGCGGATGTCATTTTTTTCACATCCGCGGATGCGGATGCGGCTGAGGATGTTTGATTTCAACATCCGCGGATGCGGATGCGGATGTCTACATTTTCGTTATTTTTTAGGATATATTCGAGATTTGTTGTGTTTAACGTATATAATAAGTTATTATATAGAGAGAGCTGTAGCTATAATGTAGTATAATTGATTAATTGTACAATAATTGCTGTACTTTTCTCTGAACATATAAAATAATATCAAGCATCTAACTAATATAGAAATCAATTAGTGAATTCGTCTGCAAATAAATTCGTTATATTTTGTTGAGTTTCAGCCACAATTAGAAACCATAATTGTGTTACCAGGATGCGGGACGTGAACCCAACTCAAATGCACCCCACCGACCTCTTTCCCCAACCTCCACCCTTATAGAAAGAGATCTTTAATTGGCTTGATAACTATTTATATTAAGTTTAAAGTTTTATTAGGCATATTTATAAATGAGTAATTAAAATAAAGTAAACTAAGATGTTCATCGTTTAATATTCAAACTTAATTATAGGAAGGTTATGCTTAAGGAACATTAATTTTTCTGCCTTTTCTGCTGCCAGTCTGTTTCTCTTTTCATCATATATTAATCCAGCACTGCTAAATAATCTCTCGCTTGGTACGTTTGTTGGAGGACAGGCTAAATGTTTTCTTGCAAGTTTACTCAAGTATTGATAGATATTCTGCGTATTTTTCCACCAACTAATAGGATTGTCACATGCAGCCAGGCGTTTTTCTTGGTGATAGCTCTCGATCATTTTTACTACATCTTTTGACATCGCGTAGGTCTCGTCATTGCTGCTTGACTCAAGAAACTGAGAGACAGATTCTGTGATAGATTTGCTTGTTGAAGGTGTTGGTTCTGTCACTGAAACTTTTATTCTTTTGGTGGGTGGCGAAGCGACAGATCCAAGAGATTGAAGTTCTTCAACTGCTTTGCCAAGTGATGATTTAACTCGTTCTAATGTACTAGGTGAAAATAACTTAGCTTTGTAACGTGGATCTAAGTAGGTTGCAAGAGAGTAACTTCATACAAGAACAGCCTCTCGTCTTGTCGCTTGCGTCACTTTTGCGCACAATGAACTAGTTCTATTAATATAGTAGAATTTGATAATTTCCGCTTATTAATGACATTTTATCTCAACGGTCCACATCCGCACGACATCCGCAGTCCAAAGTGCGGATGCGGGTGCGGATGCGGATGCGAGAAAATGTGCGGATGTTCCGCGGATGCGGATCTGACCTACATCACTAATGGTTATACTATATGGTTATACTATATGGTTATACTATATGGTTATTATATATGGTTATTAGTACAACACAAGTACATGAGACATGACACACATGATATAACATAACGCATGATAATGTTATAAATTCGAATCAGAGCGAAAGGAGATTTTTTTATCTTTGAAGCGTTCGATTTTGCCAGTTAGCGAAATTTGATCACCTACCTCAACATTTTAGAGTTCATTGAGAGGTGATATAATTAAAAATAAAAATGAAAAAAATAATACGAGAACGTATTTCTGCGTTTTCGAACGAATGCATGAAGTTTTGCGTTTCATCGATTGACACGAGTAAAAATGAATATTTAATAAAATTTATATAGGATAATGATCAAGGGAAATTAATGACGGGAAAATGTGACGTCATAGTTATTGAATTTGTACGTATAGTACAAATCATTATTAGGAAGATTTACAAGAACGAATTAGAGACAAAGAGTGGGTATTAATGACTAAGAAATACAACTACGGGTTCCAATCTTGTTATATGCAATGTGTATGCATAATCTAGGGTCGAGGGTGAGATGCAAGACAATCATAATTAATTATAATAACTTCTATAACAAATGGAAAATGGATACGACTAAACCATAGATATGGTAGATCGTAGGGTTGTGACACGAACAAAAATAGGAAACTACAAGTAAAATTATTATCCAAACTCGCGTTAAGCGATTTTGGTTCTTATGTAAAAATGAATATTGATTATTCATTGTTCATTAACAGCGAAAGAACTAATTATTTAAACGTCGTTCTGTCTATTTACTTTCATTCCTTCTTTGAAAGCGTCTCTGGAAAAAATGTATAAATCCAGGATCGCAAAGGACCGCAAAGGACCATTTGAACTAAATTCAACCATATAGCTTTAGAAAACCTCTCTTCACTCGAAATATTGTTTGCGGCATTGTTATTATCATAAAGTTAAAACAAAATAAATACGTTCATAAGCATCACGTGATTGTTTTCCAATAGACTAAATTAGCCTTTGATTAAGTAATAAGTTTCCTTATCATATTCCCAATGCAACAATATATATATATATATATATATATATATATATATATATATATATATATATATATACAGGGTGTTTCAGGAGGAAAGGTCAATACTTCGGGAGGTGATAGTATGGGTCATTGTGAGAAAAAAAGTTCATATGGACATGTGTCTAATTCTGAATGGTCACGGAGATAGAACTGTTTGAATCTACAAATACAAAAGCATTGTTAAGGGTAATCAAAAAAGAGAAACCAATTACTGTTTCTAACATTTAATGTTTAAACATTGGCATTTTGAATGGTATCAGATACAGAAATGACAAATTTGTTACAGTTTACAATACGTTTTCGAAAATCCCACCGTCAACCTCAATGCACTTTGCAACTCGTGTGCGAAGATCGCGTGTTGTTGTCTGAGTTGATCTTGACGTTCCTTTATGCAGGCAGCAGCATCCAAAATGCACGCGAGCAATTCGTCTCGTGTATCCACCTTTCTTTTGTAAACTTGACTTTTCATCCACCTCCACAAACAATAATCTAACGGAGAGAGGTCTGGAGACCTTGGTCGCCATTGAATGGGACCACCGCGGCTGATCCATCGACCAGGGAAAGTTTGAGTTAGGTATTGCATCACCAGACGGGTAGAATGTGGAGGAGCTCCGTCATGCTGAAAGTACATACCAGCGCGTGTAGCCAAAGGAACATCCTCCAATAGTCCTGGCAATTCATTTTGCAGAAATTCTAGGTAACTTTGTCCTGTAAGACGATTCTCTAAAGTAACAGGGCCAATCAGCTGATCATCGATGATACCGCACCACACATTGCCAGAGAAGCGATGTTGAAAATTTGTTTCCACAGTGGCATTTGGATTTTCATCTGACTACCGATGAGAGTTACGAGTGTTGTTGATACCGTCACGGGTGAAAGTAGCTTCATCGGTGAACAGTATTAATCAAAGCAATCGGCGATTAGCATTTACCCAATGACAAAATTCCAGTCGCATGGCAGCATCTCCTGGTTGAAGGTGTTGTACACGCTGTACAGTGCTTACAATAAGTCTCGCGCCTCTGTCTCGTCCCAAGCTCGTCTGTTAGGTATAAAATGGGCGGTCCTTATGCCAGCGGAGGTGTGTTCGGATTAGTGCACATAATTGCTCTAACCCCATCAATGACGTCCATTATTACGTCACTTCTGCTACATTTTAGTGTTTAAAATACAAATGATTAAGAAGCAGAATGACCAAGTTTCGGGATGTTGGGATGGTTATGGAGCAATCCTAGTCATCATAATATTAGCTGGGCATTACATTATACCGTCTCAATATATACTGTAGAGTGTAGACTATAGAGGACGATTAATTCGGCAAATATCCCAAATCATGGCATGATACCTAAGTTATTTTGACGCAGGTCTAAATTATTTGCTGAAATGCAATGATTGATATTAAGTAATTGTTGGGAATTGTTGTCAATATTGTTGTTTGTGATACATATCCTACGTGAAGAATCTAATGACCAAATTCCTCAGTGAACCACTCACGCGCTCGCATTTCGAGGAAGTCACGGTCGTCTCACTAATAGATAGTTTATCCATTGTTTTAAGTGGTAACCTATTCCATCTTATGAAAGTCATTAGTCTAAAGCAAGACTGGTGGGCCGTGAATCAGAGAAATTTGCATTTGATATGTTCATCGTAATTATTACGTAATATAGTATACTGTATATAATAGTATATAAGAGTTTATTGGTAGCATATCATATGAAATTCCCATAAACATGTGATGGCCTCGATGTTGCCAGTTTTTATTTTTTTCCTGAAACTATTACCTTCTCAAAGTTTGTTTCAACAATGCATATATTATCATCTCCACGAGCGTAGACATTGCAAGAAAAGATTCTAACTAAGGATAAGTAAAGTTCTTTCATGGTCACAATATATACTTTTATAGATGTCAAACATAAAAATATAATAAAATTCTATATTAACATAAATATATATTCGGAACACATTTACGTCATGGCTTTAACATCAGTATTTCGTATAGCTTCCTCCGGCGAAGAAGCCCAGGTGGGAGTGCAGGAACTGCATTTTCAAAGACATATTACACCCTAGGGCTTGGTAAGCAATAAGCATTTGCTCCATTAAGGAAGCATAGTTTTCTGATTTGTCGCTGCCGAGGAAATTCGTAGTCACCTCTTTAAAAGCTTTCCACGCTGTTCTTTCAACTTCATTTAAAACTCATCAAATACAGTGTTTTTCATCACTTCTCTGATCTGTGGGCGGGCCCTCAAAAATACATTCTTTGATTTTCGCTTCGCTGATTCTAGGGAACTTCTGTTTTAAATATAGAAACCCAGGTCCGTCTTTAATCATGGCTTTTACAAAAATTTTCATCAAACTGAGTTTGATATGGAGAGGTGATGAGAACACTTTTGCTGGATCTACTAGAGTTTGATGGGCAAACGTTTTCTGTCCTGGAGCCAAATTTTAGCGAAGTGGCCACTCTTTCTGCGCATAATGACTCTTCTTAGCTCTACTGACCCACTCTCAGAAGAAACAAGAGAACGTTGTGTATCCAAACTGTAAGCCAAAGAGAAGTGCAATCACTTTCAGATCACTACAGATATGCCAGGAGTGTTTATCATAGTCAATAGATTTCAAAAGTATCTGCATATTGTTACACGATTCCTTCATATGAAATTTATGTGCAACCGGAGCCGAAGGATAGATATTACCGTTGTGCGATAGTACAGCTTTCAAACTCAACTTTGATGAATCGATAAAAGGACTCCGTTCCTTAGGATTGTGCTTCTCCACCATGTCTTTGATGGTTTTGGTACAGGCAAATCGTCACTATGTGAAAGAGGTCGCACAGCTGACAGTAAATTAGGATATTGAATCGCTTGTTTAGATTTGAGGAATATCCACTTATCTTCGTTAAACAGAAGTATCAATCAGTCGAATGAGCTCTTTGTTCTCACCATACCATTAGGATCTGCTTATACAGTATAATATATATATATATATATATATATATATATATATATACAGGATGAGTCAAAAGTCTCCATACATAGGCAAAATGGTCATGATAAATAAATGATTATTTATTTTTTATTTTTTTGCAGGTGATTTGCTGAGATGCCTTTGTCCCAAGAAGAGCGTATAGAGATCATGTTTCTGGCAGGATCAAGAAGCTGTCGCAAGGTTGCCGAGGATTTTAACAGGAGACACGCCCCCGGCACGCACATCACACACGACACCGTTGCCAAACTCATTGAGAAGTTCAAGAAGACTGGGAGTGTTGCAGACGAACCGAGAAGTGGCCGTCCACGAACAGCCACCGATGAAGGCACAACGACCATGGTGCTGGCAGCGTTCGCGAAGAGTCCCCTAAAAAGCACTCGACGGATGTCTGCAGAATACGGTGTCAGCCAAAGGAGTATCGTCCGCATTATGAAAGAGCACAGATGGCATCCATACAAAATGCAAATCTTGCAGTATCTTAGCGAAGACGACCCGGACAGGCGGCTGGAATTCTGTGAATGGGCAAGAAGAAAAGTAGACGAAGACACGGAGTTCTCGTCTGGCATCCTGTTTTCAGATGAAGCCTACTTTTATGTTCATGGAGAGGTTAATCTTCAAAACGTACGTTATTGGAGTGATGACAACCCGCACTGGATGAGTCCCTCAAAGACGCAAGGCGCTGGAAAAGTGATGGTGTGGTGCGGGATATGGGGCAACACAGTTGTTGGCCCTTTTTTCATTGACACCAATCTGAATGCCGAAATGTATCTAAACATGCTGCAAGACACAGTCATGCCGTCCCTGCTGAACGAGGACGGGGGATTTCCAGCGTACTTTCAGCAAGACGGGGCGCCACCCCATTACGGTATCTGCGTGCGCCAGTGGCTAGATCAGCAGTTTCCGGGTCACTGGATTGGCCGCCGTGGTCCCGTGGAGTGGCCTCCGAGGTCCCCAGACCTCAACCCCCCCCTTGATTTTTGCTTCTGGGGGCACTTGAAGGCCATGGTGTACCAGGTGAAAATACAAAACACGGACCACCTAAAGGAACGCATTTGTGATGCGTGTGCACGCATAACACCAAGCGTGTTAACGCGTGTTTGCCATGACTGGGAGGAACGCATCCGTATGTGCATTTAGTGTAATGGTGCCCACATAGAGCATATTTTGTGACTTACAAGTGATTGCATAATAAAGTGACCATTTTGCCTATGTATGGAGACTTTTGACTCACCCTGTGTGTGTGTGTGTGTGTGTATATATATATATATATATATATATATATATATATATATATATATATATATATATATATACACAGGGTGGTTATAAAGTCCCTATCTATTTCGTTGAATTAACGGTTTTTATTTATTTTTGTTGCAGAACCCTATGAAAATGAATGTACAAGAACGGGTGATGGTGGTGACACTTCGGATTAAAGGAAAGAAATGCAAAGAAATTAGAGAGAAGTTTGAAGGAACATTTCACAAGCCAGGTCCTACAGACAATTCAATTCGTGATTTGCTTAATAAATTTAAAAGAACGGGATCTGTTCATGATGAGTCAAGATCTGGACGTCCAAGTGTCTCTGAGCATGCTGTAAATGCAGTACGTAATGTTATCGATGAACATCCAAGCATGTCAATTCGCACCACATCACGCAGACTCGGGATACCCAAATCAACTGTCCACAAAATTTTGAAATCGACGTTGAAGAAGAGAAGTTATCACATACAGGTGCTTCATGACTTATATGAAAAGGATTATCCAAAGCGAAGTGCAATGTGTGCCGATCTTGTTGAACACATTCAGAATGAAAATTTAATGGACCACATTCTCTTCGCTGATGAAGCAACTTTCCACACATGTGGAAAGGTTAATCGCCATAACTGCCGCATATGAGCTAATGAAAAGCCAGTTGATTTCTATCAATGGGAACGAGATTCTCCTAAAATTACTGTCTAGTTCGGTATGACCAAATCTAAGATTTATAGGCCCATTTTCTTTGCTGAAGTTACAGTTGCAGGACTTATTTATCTGGACATGCTTCAGCAATTCCTGGAACCCCAGCTTCATTCAGATGGCATTTTAAACATCATCGTCTTTCAGCAAGATGGGGCACCTTGTCATTACGCAAACATTGTTCGGGAGTACCTAAATGAACGATTTCCAAATCGGTGGATCGGACGTGGAGGCATCAGACCCTGGGCGGCTCGATCTCCTGACAGAACGCCCTTGGATTTCTTTGCATGGGGCTTTATCAAATCAAACGTCCATCAAACGAGGGTTACATATCTGCAAGATTTACGTGCTCGTATCGTAAGAGCAGTTACAAAAATAACCCCTGTCATGCTCCAAAATGTGTTCCGCAATGCTGCTGACAGATTCGAACTCTGTAGAGATACTGATGGTGCTCATGTAGAATTATACACTTAAGTATTCATTAAATGTAGGCCTTCTATTATATTGTTAGTGAATTTTACCCTTTTTGCTACGTTTTCACTGAAATAGATAGGGACTTATAAACACCCTGTGTGTGTATATATATATATATTATATATATAGATATATATATATATATATAGTAGTATTACTTACTTACTTATATAATATATATATATATATATATATATATATATATATATACAGGGTGTCCCAAAAAAAACTATATACTCTTTATAGCATCATATATTTTATAATTTAAAAAAAAAAACAATATATTGTTATAGCAATTGCCAATGAAAGGTAAATTAGTAATCTAAGTGATCAAAATGTTATAGCGAGTTGTTTGCATATAAAATTTAATTAACTACGCCAAGTGCTCAAAATGTTCTCCGGCGGCATGAATGCACTTTTGAATGCGTCGACTAACTGATTCGCAGACATGGACTAATGTGGATGCTGTGATGGTCCCGCACTTTTCCCTAATTGCATCCTTAACACTTTGGGTGCCACGTCACACGTATGTGTGAGGCAGTTTTTTTTTTTTTCTGGCGATGGCACACACATACGTGTGACACACATTTTTCAACTCCTGAGCGCAGCACACAAATATATGTGACAGTATAGGGAAATTACTATGTTATTTGAAATCTGTGGGCTCTGAGGAAAATTTTGATATATTATATACTTGGTCGTTGGGACAAAATTTATTAAATATGCAGCGTTCTGTTACAGTTACTCAAATCAGTTTATAGTGAAATATATTTAGCATTTTTGTTTTATTTGTATTATTATGTGCATGTATAATGCACAAAATAATACTATAATGATAAAACTATAATGATATAAGTAACTGCATCCAGGTTCTGGCACGTGGAGCCAGCTGGATGGTGGAACCCTTTTTTTTTTTTTTTTTTTTTTTTTTTTTACTTCCGTTGTTTTTGGTTACAAAGACTTACATGAAAATACTTATTGTAATCTATTTAGGAAATAAACACAAATACATTTTTATATAAAAAAAAATCCTTTTATTTGATTACAAAATACAAAGCCTTTTATGTGAATATAATTATTGTAATTTATTTATGAAAATCTCTAAAACATTCTAGACAAAAGAATGTTTCCCCAGGGCAAGAGCTGCAATACGTATGCACATTCTTAGCATGTTTCCTTGCTTCTTCTCTGCCTCTCTCTTTGTGATTTTTTCATAACATTGTTTGCATCTTCTTCTGATCTTTTTTCCTTGAACATTTTTCTTTTCAAGAATTAAATGTGATGTAGACGCTGGTCTCCTTTGCCGGGGTAAAGTCTCTTCAAAATCCAGGAGTGCCAAAGTTATTTTCTCTTTGAATTCTTTCAGTTGCATCTTTTTGCCAGTTACTTTTTTATACACAATCCAAGCATTCACAACTGAGACTCCTAATAGAAGTGCAATGGCAAGCTTGCGGTACCATTTTATACCCTTCCTAAGTGCCGTTTCATAGGATGCCATCTGGTCAGAGATGTCTATTCCGGTCTTCCCCTTATTGTATGCAATAATTCCTAAGGGCTTCTTTCCACTTTTCCTACGATTTCTTTGCCTTTCTTGTGTATTGGATGGGCCTGGTTCTTCAGTTTCCCTCTCTTCTCTCTCTCTAATTTCCACAAGTTCAGGACTGTGTTTTGTTGATAATAACCGGACATCTCTGGCATCTTTCCATTTCAAATACAACTATTCCGTTTTGTTCTTCCATTGCAATCATTTCCCCTTTTTTCAGGTCTGCACTCATTACCTCAGGTGGCATGTTCTTCTTTATTTTATAAAATATATAGTTATGTAAACATAAGATAATAATTTTAAGATTATAATTTTATAAATATTTATAATAGAATCTGAAAAAAAGAGAAAATAATGAAAAAAAATGTCACACACATGGTTGTGCCATGACCAGAAAGGCTAAATTTGTTACTTTTCACACACATGGGTGTGCCATGGGCTCATAAGGAGTGACTATTTAAAAAAATTAAAATGCATATATTTAAAAAAATTATTAGAATTTTTAAAAATTTCTTATGCATTTCTGTTTCTCTATTCATGCCTATTATTAATTCACACAAAAATAAAAATGGGCTGGTGAAAAATTGTTGCGGATTTGGGCGTGGCACCCAAAGTGTTAAGGTGTTCGAGTGTTGCAGGTCTTGTACCATAAACTGCATCCTTCAGGTAGCCCCCACAAGTAAAAATCAAGTGGAGTCAAGTCCGGTGAACGTGGAGGATACTCAACGCTTCCTCTTCGTCCTATCCAACGGTTAGGCAACGTTTCATCGAGGTACCTTCTGACATCACAATGATAATGAGGGGGGCTCCATCTTGTTGAAAGTAAAAGTCGTCGTTTCCAAACAACTTCCGAACTGCAGGTATAATTTCTGTCCGCAGCATGTCGAGAACACTTTTTCGTTGCTCCAGTGTCAAACGTTTACGCAACATGGGTTCTTTTGCTGAACTGAATAAAGTTGAATGCTGTAGAGTTTGTATCGTGGAATGAGTGCGTAGGCTAAGTCCGAAGCAAGCTAGTGAGTGACTAGACTACGTTCGGTCCATAGGCTTCGCCATTGCAAGGCCTTTGATAAAACAAGGCCAGGCTTAGTCGACGCATTCAAAAGTGCATTCATGCCGCCGGAGAACATTTTGAGCACTTGGCGTAGTTAATTAAATTTTATATGCAAACAACTCGCTATAACATTTTGATCACTTAGATTACTAATTTACCTTTCATTGGCAATTGCTATAACAATATATTGTTTGGGTTTTTTTTTAATTATAAAATATATGATGCTATAAAGAGTATATAGTTTTTTTTGGGACACCCTATATAAAGGGTGATCCACAGAAATGGGACCCAAAAGAAACCCCTGTAACTCTGAAAGTATAAGTCCTTTTATAAAATCATACGCATCATTCGAAAGAGGATAGTTACAAGTTTGTACAGGATTGTATAGGTTTTGACAATACAATACAAGACAAGACAAGATAAGATACAAAACAAAAATAAAAGTGTTAGTTAAAACTAACCCTTCAAGATGACTGCATGGACTGTGGAACAGCTGCGTTTCATAACAGCAATATTATGAGCATGGAAGAAGTGTAGTTTCAGCTCAAAGATCTTTCAAGACAAGAAAATCAACAGAAAATTCATTGAATATTACCGAAGTCCCGTTGTATAGTCAGCGTGTAACTGTTTGGTGTGGTCTTACTGCATCTCAGATCATAGGGCCGTACTTTTTCGAGGATTCCACCGGAAACACGGTCACTGTAAATGGTGATCGCTACGAAAAAATGTTGACCGATTTCCTTATTCCTAAATTAAGAGATCTTTGTCTAGAAAACCACTGGTTCCAACAAGACGGAGCTACCTGCCATACCACGAGGAACTGCATGGCAGTTTTACATCAAACGTTTCCAGGCGAGTTAATCTCAAGATTTGGAGACGTTGAATGGCCCGCAAGGTCTCCGGATTTTTCTCCCTTAGATTATTATCTCTGGGGGGATATTTAAAGAGTAGGGTCTACAGAAATAACCCAAGGACCTTGCAAGAATTGAAGGCCGCCATCACAAATGAGGTACAGGCCATACCACCGCACACTCTTGCAAAAGTGATGCAGAACTTACAAGCGAAAACAGTGGAATGCTTGGCAACTAATGGAGCACATTTGAAAGGAGTCATTTTAAAAAAATAAATATTTCATAATAAACTTGTAACTCTACTCTTTCGAATGATATATAGTTTTTATGAAAGGAATTAAATATTAAGAATATTTGGCTTTTTTTTATGGGTCCCATTTATCTGGATCACCCAGTATATATATATATATATATATGGTGAGTCAAAAGTAGCGCCCGATTTCTGTCAGTTGATTGTTTGTTTGCCATTTGTATTACAGTGTACAAGAAGGTAGAAATAAATGAATGACATGTTTATCTAACCATTTATTCGGGGGGAAATTATTACGGAACTGTACCAAGCTGTTTTACTTACAATTTTCAAAGTGCCCTCCCTCGTGATCGATGCACAATTGCAGCCGAGCAGGCACAGAGTGGCACACACGCCTGCAGAGTTCGATATCAATTTCCTCAAACTTTGCAGTGATTTGAGCCTTCAATTCCTGAATGGTACGAGGCTTTTCACGATAAACAAGGTCTTTCATGAGCCCCCAAAGAAAGAAATCTGGAGGTGTAAGGTCTGGGGAGCGTGCCGGCCACTCGATCGGACCGCGGCGGCCGATCCACTTTCCGGGAAAGTTTACATCAAGCCACTGACGAACATGACGTCCATAATGAGGTGGAGCTCCATCTTGCTGGAAATAACAACCCTGATCTTGTACCCTGGGCCAAAAGAAGGTTTGCAGCATATCCAGGTAAATTTCTGCAGTGACAGATCCCTCAAAGAAAAAGGGTCCAATTATCCCTAATGGAGATATGGCTGCCCAAACTGTCACGCCAGGTAAATTTACCTCCTTCTCAACTGTCACTCTTGGGTTCTCCGCAGCCCAGTAGACACAATTGTGTCTGTTAATTGTGCCGTTAAGCTTAAAACATGCCTCATCTGACCACCAGATGTTGTCTAGCATTGTGTCCTCTTCGTCAAGTTTAGCTAAGAACTCTTCGCAAAATTGAAGACGGCGGTCGTCATCTCCATCATGAAGGGCATGCAGTAAGCGTGGAATGTAAGGTTTTCATTTTTTCTGGTGAAGGATACGGATAACACTTGATTGGCTCACTTCCAACTCTGCAGATAAACGGCGAGTTGACTTTTGCGGACTTTGTTCCAGTCTCCTGATGGCTTCTTCAGCCTTAGCTACGTTCGTTGCCGTTTTCGGACGAACGGACTTCTTTGCAGTGGCTACCGACCCTGTTGCTTCAAATTTCTCGACAATCAATCGTATGTTTCTTCCCTGGGGTGGGTTAATATCGAATTCCTGTGCCAAACGGCGTGCCGCCATCGTTGGTTGTTCATTACATTTGTAGTAATGTTTCACGGCCGCAATGCGTTGATTCATTGAAAGGTAATTCATGGTTCAATTTGGTGCAAATTCAGTAACTTTCCAAACTCTCAGCAATAACCTGCAAAACAAAAACAAAAATAAATAAACTAAGAAAATTAATAATCTGCAAGACAATTATTAACAACATGACTTCCCAGAAAGAATCTGACAGCCGAAAAAACAGAAATCGGGCGCTACTTTTGACTCACCTGTATCTATATATATATATATATATATATATATATATATATATATATATATATATATATATATATATATATATATTGATGCAAACCCACAAGAAAAAAGGAAAATGATTCCGAGGACTTTCGTGTATTCAGAAGTACACCTCGTCATTCCCTGACAAGGTGTACTTCTGAATACACGAACGGCCTTGGAATCATTTTTCTGTTTCCTTATGGGTTTGCATCATTCATTCATTTCATGTGTTGAATTGTGAAATTCATCCAAATATATATATATTGAGAGCCCAGTATGAATCAGTTTTCAGTACCCCAAAAAGTGACAAAGCGATACTTGACATAGATGCATTCTTTGAAGAGAAATTGCAAGGAGAGTGTATAACAGACTTTGATTTTACCCCAGAAGATGTAGCGAGAGCTATAGGACAAACGAAACCACATTCAGTTGCAGGTCCGGACAATTGGAACGCATTTTTCATTAAAAACTGTAAAAATAAAATAGCTACACCTTTATACTGGATATGGAGAAGATCCCTAGACACTGGGGAAATACTGCGTATCTTGAAAAGAGCAAACATTGTCCCTATATATAAAGGAGGGGACAGATCTCAAGCAAAGAACTATAGACTAGTGTCATTGACGTACCACCTCACCAAAGTATTTAAAAGAATAGTTAGAGAGAAAATTTATGATTTCTTGGAGACACTGGAAAGATTCAACGAAAATCAACACGGATTGCGATCAGGTAGATCATGCCTATCACAACAATATAATATACAGTATAACTATAACAATATCCTAGATGCGCTGGAAGGCAATGACAATTACGGTGTCTTATACATGGAGTTGGCAAAAGCTTTCGACAAATGTGAGCATGGTGTAATAGCGCATAGAATGAAATATATGGGTATAAGAGGCAAAGTGGGAAAATGGATCTACAGCTTCCTCAGAGAACATCTACAGGTCATCAAAATTCAAGATATATCATCATCAGAATCGGAAGTACGCAGCTCAGTACCACAAGATAGAGTACTGGGCCCCACTCCTGTTCATTATCATACTAACAGACGTTGACAGTGGAGTAAACAGCAACGGTATAGACCGTATAGTAACATCCTTTGCAGACGATACAAAGATCAGCAGAAAAATCAGCGAGAGAAATGAAGTGGAGGCCTTGCACAGGGACACGAACAAAATATACAAATGGTCAGAAGACAACATGACATTTACCATCGAGAAATTTCAGCTCTTGAGATATGGCAGAAATGAAGAAATTAAACTGCATATTATGCTCCAGATAGACGGGAAATTCAGAGAAGCACGAAATCTATCGATCTGAGGGTAATAATGAATGATGATGCGAAATTCGAGACACAAAATCAGATAGCAATAAATAAAGCAAAAAGAGTCGCGGGACAGGTACTAAGAACGTTCAAAAGAAGGGGCAGGACAGTAATAATTCCCTGCTAAAAACACTGATTATACCAAAGCATGAATACTGCTCAGTTTTGACGTCCCCATATAGAAAGGACGAAACTAATAGACTAGAAGAAACTCAGAGACATTTCATATCAGAGAGTGATGGCTGCAATGAACTCAACTAGTAGGAAACACTACGTAAACTAAATCTGTACTCCCTGGAAAGAAGAAGAGGGAGGTCCACCATAAATCTACATATGGAAAATGATCGAAAAACTGGTATCAAATCTCAAACTAAACCCAATTACCATTAACCAACACTGGAAAGTAGGAAAGGCAGGATGTGTAATGTTCCCAAATTAAAGGCCCGGCAAGGCATCTATTCATCACTGAAGGAAAATAGCTTGGTTATCAGGGGGCCAAGACTTTTTAACCAGCTTCCAAAGAACCCCAGGAGCGTCACAGCGGGCAAAGTTAAGGTCTTCAAAAAAAAGGGTAGATGCCTGGCTCAGGACGATACCAGATGAGTCGGGTGTACTTGGCTATGCGCGGCAGAGGGTGCAAGAGAACAAATCGCTCTTTCACCAGGCCTAGAAGCGGGGCCACCAGCTTGACCTTCGGGTGAAGAGAGACAAACACACGGAACATCAACAAGGAGGTATATATATACACGAGGGCCACTCAGTATATTTTGTCCCACCTTTTTTTTTCTTTCCAAGTTTCCTTGTAATTTCCAGAAATTTTGGACACAAGTAGTTACATACCTTTTTTACAAGTTTTCATTTTTCCACTTAGTCTCCATCCTTTTCTACGGCTTTCCTCCACCTCGAAACAAGGGCCTTTATTCCTTGCTGGTAAAAGTCCGCTGGGTTCCGCTGGAGCCACCTCTTAACCTCCTCAACAACCTCATCGTCACTCTGAAACTTTCTCCCACGAATAGCATCCTTCATTGGCCCAAGCAAATGGAAGTCTGAAGGTGCCAGATCCGGGCTGTATGGAAGGTGGGGTAACACAATCAAGCGCATTTTTGTGATGGCCTCTCTTGTTTGCAAACTGTTTGCAAAAGAAGGACGTCTTCCAGTTTTCTCTCCGGTCGAACTCGCTTTATACGTCTCTGGAGTCTCTGTAGGGTAGTAATATATGCCTCTAAATTGATTGTTTGTCCTTTCTTCATAATGTCCACCAGAATCACCCCTTTCATGTCCCAGAAGATGGTGGCCATAACCTTTCCTGCAGAGGGAGCCATTTTGAACTTTTTCTTGCGTGGGGAGTCTGCGTGATGCCACTCCATAGATTGGCGTTTTGTTTCAGGTTCAAAGTGGTGTACCCAAGTCTCATCCCCAGTCACATTTCGTGAAAGGAAGTCATCCCTTTCTGTCTCGTATCGAACCAACGACTGAGAAGCAATTTCTTTTCTTTGGGCTTTGTGATCTTCACTCAGTTCGCGAGGAACAAACCGTGAACACACTTTTGAGTATCCCGGTTCCTGAATTATCGTATTCACACTTCCTTCACTAATTCCTAGCTCCAGTGATAGCTTCTTGTATGTGATGCGCCGATTTGATCGAATGATGCTGTTAGCATGTTGCACAGTGTAAGATGTCACAGCCGATGCCGGGCGACCGCTGCGTGGTTCATCATCGAGGCTGGCTCTCCCTCTCTCCGATGATTTCACACGTTTAGACCAGCGTTCAACTGTGCTTCGATCAACAACAGCATCTCCGTAAACGTTTTGTAGACGTTTGTGAACATTTCCAACTGTTTCCTTCTCTGCGGTTAAGAACTCGATAACAGCTCTCTCTGTTTACGATGCACATCACTGTCAGACGCCATTTTCGAAACTGCGTTAACCGTGGGTTTTATACAAGGGCGTTTAAAAGCGGTTTTATACAAGGAAGGGAGGTTCAAACTGGAAAAATGCGGTTATGTGAAGCGCAGAAAGTTCAAACTTACGGCCCAAAAGACATTTCAGCCCCATGGCCCATTATTTAGCTAAGAAAAAAAGGGTGTGGCAAATATATTGAGTGCCCTTAGTATATATATATATATATATATATATATATATATATATATATATAGTGTGTGTGTGTGTGTGTATATATATAATATATATATATATATGTTACTTACTTTATGTGAGTTCGAACGATGGTTCAGGGTCGACCTGCAGACGACCCCTCTGCAACACCTCTACTCAGTTATATATATATATATATACAAAGGTGGGCACCCGGGCCTCAAAAAGGACCGACGGTCCCGGTCCCGGTCCTTGCCTCAAACTGGACCGACGGTCCCGGTCACGGTCCTTTCTGCAGATAGGACCTAGGAACGACTCGGTCCTCGGTCCTTATATATAATATAAGTGAAAAATTTGATTCAAATGAAAAATGAAATTAAAGACACCGGAAATCTTTAATTTTATTAACGTAAATTATAATTAATACAATACATAAATGATGAAAAAAAGTTATTAAGTTAAATGTTTGAGTTTCCCTTCAAGAAGACTAGCATTTCAAAATGGCTGTCACTGAGCCCTGACCTTTTCGGCTTGAGGACGTCCTTCCCCAAAGAGAAGAGCCTCTCCACGGCGGCACTGGATGGGATAGGCGTGTTAAACTTGATGAACACAGCAAGCACTTGTACTCCAGGTTCTGCTCACCCTTGGGGCCCAGGTATTCAAAGTATTTGTCCAGGTACGGCCAGGGATTGCCGGGTTCAGTTCTTCCGCTAGGAGCTCCAGTTGCTTGACTTGAAGTTGAAGCACTAACATCAGTAGATTCTTCGTCTCCTCCAGGTGTTGAAACAAGTTTCAGTTCAGTCTCAGTCTCTTTTTGAGTCTTCTGGAGGAAACGATCCATCTTCTTTAGAACTTCAAATAATCACTAAACACACTAAAATCACTAAAAAAGACCGTCCGGACCGGACCGTCCGGAATTGCTTAAAAATGGACCGTCGCTCCTCATTTCGGTCCTCACTGAGAAAAGGACCGACTTTCCCGCTCACGGTCCTTAAAAAGGACCGAGTTCCTGGAGTTCGGTCCTTTTGGAACTCGGTCCTGCCCACCTTTGTATATATATATATATATACACAACACATATAAAGCAAAGAATATATATATAAAGCAAAGAAAATAGACTTAGTAATACTTTATTAATGAAATTTTCGCATACAGTAACTAATTCTTCACAAGCCGTCAGCGGCGACTTTTCAGAGGAGGCATGGGAGGCCGGGTCTCTGTTTTTATCACTGTAAACTATGAAAGAGGATTTTATTGATAGCATTAATTCTATACGATCGTGACATGCAGAAAGTAGGGCATCTAACACTTTGTAATCTATTCTATTTATATTGCATATATTATAGACAGTTTTGGGCCTCCTTATTTTTCCTGACCATCAGCGCCACTGGTTGGGGCTGATAAAGGTTGGGGAATGTTAGAATTTTGATACACACATATGAGCGTGTAACGGCATAGTATGACCTTTAACAAACAATCGTACGACGCTAGAAAAAATAAATAAATAGATAAATAAAAATAAAAATGTTGACGGAAACGGAACGACATGAGAATCTTCCCATCAAGACGCACTTAGTAATTTGTGAGTTATATATCTACTAGAGTTTCTGGTAGGATGATGGCTTCATACTCTTTTACAATGTATATTGGAGAATAAAGGGAATCATTCTAGCCTAAAGGCCCAAAAACCCCACAGCAGAGATCACCCCTCCAAACAGATGACGCGTTTGTAGCGGCCTAAATTACATGAACAAACAAGAGCCCCAAATAAAAGTTCACATACTTCACGCTCGTAGAACCATCTAGTTTTATAATGCTAATATATGAATGATATTTTAACAGCCTATTTTCATGATTCTTCCTGTTTTTCCCTAAACTCATCCACTTGTACAGCTATATGATATGATAAAAATTATCTCACAAACTTTTCAATGCGGACATCCTATCGCCAGATGCATGTAAAACGCAAATTCGTTCACTTTTCACACATCTCTGTTGCATTATTACCGGCTGTTACGCTTAGGACAGTATTTCGTGGACTAGTGCAAGAGTACAGTGCATCCCCAAAATCATATTGACAGAATTTTTATATGAATATAAAAACAAATAAATTCCATACAGGCTACTACTGATCAAAATAATAATCAAAACACTACAAATACATTATGTTGTGTAACCTATAATACAATCTATATAATATAATAAGAGAGCTGTCCGTCTGTCTGTCTGTCCGTCTGTCCGTCACACTTTCAGAAATTGTTAGAAAAAATTGTGAGAAAAAAATTCAGAAATTGTAAAAAAAATTCAGAAATTGTATTACGGACGGCAATGTGAAGCTCAAGATTTTCATGACTGTGTTCTTTTCTGTAGTTTAGCAATGGGGGAAGGGTGGTGGTGGGGGTAATGGGGGATGGGTGGGGTAATGGGGAGGGGTGGGGGTAATGGGGGAGGGGGTTAGCCCCCAAGTTGTATGAATGGGGGTGAGGAGGTTTTGGGAGATACCAGATTCAGAAATGTTGACACAATGTGAAGCTCAAAATTTTCACGGCTGGGTTCTTTTTTTGTAGTTTAGCCTGTCTAACCGTCAGCGAAGCGGCGGGAACTGTACTAGTAATTTTACAAAATAGCTGTTAATCATAAGTCATCAAAATTTCAATAAAATTAAACATGTATCAAATACTTCTCAAATTTTGAATTTTAAACATCGCGTTTCATGGCATCATGCATCTTCCACAACACACACACACACACGCGCGCACACACACACACACACACACACACTCTCATTAGCTTACTGAGTTTGGTTCGGCGTCTGTGAACCTCACCAAAGGTACACCTTTCTTAATGCACGAATGCCATGATTGCCACATTCATACTCAATATACCCTGGTGTAGGGTTTATATTAGCATTATGAAATTAAGTTAATTCATCTCCTAACTACGGTCTAAAGATACCCCTTCAAAATTATATTTTTTTACATTCTATCTCAGAGTTAGATAAATATTCTCAGCAGCAGCTAGGTGTTAGTCAAGTTATTTATATGTTAATGAATTTCCTGATGATTAGATATTCTGTATTGTATATTTTGTACCAAAATATAAATTTCTACTATCTCATCTATCTGAGCTTAGCCTATAACGGGGTTTGGTGGAACCTTTATATAAAATTTTTGTTCGTGATTAGAAGTGGTTATTTTATATACTATTTCAGAAATGAAGCCTCATATATATATATATATATATATACTGTATATAACAGTTTTTTGGCGCACACCTACAGGTCGCTACAATTGGTGTAGAACAATGCGGTTTTCACCATTCGATGCGTCTTTTTATTGTGCAGCGCCCATGCTAAAAAACATTCCCTAACATAATTCCTTCCCCCCTTTTAGGGGTACAGTTCTTCCCATGCCTGTACACGCATTTTTTTAATTTTTCATTTTTAATCATAATTTTGGCACAAAATAAGTCAATATTTACTAAACATTTAATATCATTCGATTCACAAAAGATTTATCTAATACTAGCAGAGATACCCGGCGTTGCCCGGGATGTAAGGGTGTGTCAAAATAAGGTAAAAAGATGAACAAAACTAAATGAACACATAAACACAAAGTTTTGGTAATTGTTTTTATTCCTTGAAAACATCAGACATTTTGTAGCACTTCAGTGTAAACAATGTTACGTGTTTTTCCATTGGGTGTCAAAACATAAAGATTGCGAGGTGTTCCAACTTTTTTGGGCCATTGTCACCCATAGCAAAAGTCACACTCAAATGTCAAAATGCAAAAACTTATTCCTTAAACTCATATTTTAAAAAGTTCTCGAAAATAATGATTTTAAGCTTTTTTTGTGTCAAAATGCAAAAACTTATTCCTTAACTTTATATTTTAAAAAGTTTTCGAAAATAATGATTTTAAGCTTTTTTGTGTTAAAATGAAAAAACTTATTCCTCAACCTTATATTTTAAAAAGTTCTCGAAAATTTTGAAACTTTTATGCACACCATTAGATTCCACTTAAATCCCGTGACTTTATGCCGTCATTCAAAACTAAACAAGATTTTAATGTATCATTTACTAAATAAAACTGTCTAGTCTACCTACCTACTGTACCTACCTACTGTACCTACCTACCTACTGTACCTACCTACTGTACCTACCTACCTACCTACCTACTGTACCTACCTACTGTACCTACCCATTTACTAAATAAAACTGTCTAGTCTACCTACCTACTGTACCTACCTACCTACCTACCTACCTACCTACCTACTGTACCTACCTACTGTACCTACCCATTTACTAAATAAAACTGTCTAGTCTACCTACCTACTGTACCTACCTACTGTACCTACCTACCTACCTACTGTCTAGTCTACCTACCTACTGTACCTACCTACCTACTGTACCTACCTACTGTACCTACCTACCTACCTACCTACCTACTGTACCTACCTACTGTAACTACCTACCTACCTACCTACCTACTGTACCTACCTACCTACCTACTGTACCTACCTACCTACCTACCTACTGTACCTACCTACTGTGCACACCATTAGATTCCCCGTGAAAAGTTATATCTGATTCACTACCTTAAACACTATTTGGTGCAGCCATATTCATTTCAATAGAGAACAAACAAACAGACAAACAAACAAACTTCCTCTTTTATATATATAGATAGAATAGATAGATAGATAGAAGATAGACTAAACAGGGCCCTATGGGCTCATTTAGCTACATCTGCATCTTTCTCACGTACCCGATTTCTGAATTCTGGATCTTGTCGCTTGTTTCTTTTCCTCTAGGCATCAGCTTCTATTTGTGACACTGATGTACCTTGCTTTCTTTTACGTTCAATTATCCTTGACTATGATGAAAGACTGTAGCAACAATTATTATTATTATTATTACTAGTACAGACACTGTACAGTTCCCGCCGCTTCGCTGACGGTTAGACAGGGTAAACTACAAAAAAAGAACCCAGCCGTGAAAATTTTGAGCTTCACATTGTGTCAACATTTCTGAATCTGGTATCTCCCAAAACCTCCTCACCCCATTCATACAACTTGAGGGCTAACCAGCTCTCCCATTACCCCACCCATCCCCCATTACCCCACCCATCCCCCATTACCCCAACCCCCACCCTTCCCCCATTGCTAAACTACAGAAAAGAACACAGTCATGAAAATCTTGAGCTTCACATTGCCGCCCGTAATACAATTTCTGAATTTTTTTTACAATTTCTGAAATTTTTTCTCACAATTTTTTCTCACAATTTCTGAAAATGTGACGGACAGACGGACAGACAGACAGACGGACAGCTCTCTTATTATAATACTAGCAGAGATACCCGGCGTTGCCCGGGATGTAAGGGTGTGTCAAAATAAGGTAAAAAGATGAACAAAACTAAATGAACACATAAACACAAAGTTTTGGTAATTGTTTTTATTCCTTGAAAACATCAGACATTTTGTAGCACTTCAGTGTAAACAATGTTACGTGTTTTTCCATTGGGTGTCAAAACATAAAGATTGCGAGGTGTTCCAACTTTTTTGGGCCATTGTCACCCATAGCAAAAGTCACACTCAAATGTCAAAATGCAAAAACTTATTCCTTAAACTTATATTTTAAAAAGTTCTCGAAAATAATGATTTTAAGCTTTTTTGTGTTAAAATGAAAAAACTTATTCCTTAACCTTATATTTTAAAAAGTTCTCGAAAATTTTGAAACTTTTATGCACACCATTAGATTCCACTTAAATCCCGTGACTTTATGCCGTCATTCAAAACTAAACAAGATTTTAATGTATCATTTACTAAATAAAACTGTCTAGTCTACCTACCTACCTACCTACCTACCTACTGTACCTACCTACCTACCTACCTACTGTACCTACCTACCTACCTACCTACCTACTGTACCTACCTACTGTACCTACCTACCTACCTACCTACTGTACCTACCCATTTACTAAATAAAACTGTCTAGTCTACCTACCTACTGTACCTACCTACTGTACCTACCTACCTACCTACTGTCTAGTCTACCTACCTACTGTACCTACCTACTGTACCTACCTACCTACTGTACCTACCTACTGTACCTACCTACCTACCTACCTACTGTACCTACCTGCTGTACCTACCCATTACTACTTACCTACCTACTGTACCTACCTACCTACCTACCTACTGTCTAGTCTACCTACCTACTGTACCTACCTACTGCACCTACCTACCTACCTACTGTACCTACCTACTGTACCTACCTACCTACCTACCTACTGTACCTACCTACCTACCTACCTACCTACTGTACCTACCTACTGTACCTACCTACCTACCTACCTACCTACTGTACCTACCTACTGTGCACACCATTAGATTCCCCGTGAAAAGTTATATCTGATTCACTACCTTAAACACTATTTGGTGCAGCCATATTCATTTCAATAGAGAACAAACAAACAGACAAACAGACAAACAAACTTCCTCTTTTATATATATATAGAAGAAGATACTATTTCAGAAATGAAGCCTTATATAATATATAATATATATATATATATATATATATATATATATGTGTGTAACAGTTTTTTTGCGCACACCTACACGTCGCTACAATTGGTGTAGAACAATGCGGTTTTTCACCATTTGATGCGTCTTTTTATTGTGCAGTGCCCATGCTAAAAAAAATTCCCTAACATAATTCCTTCCCCCCTTTTAGGGGTACAGTTCTTCCCATGCCTGTACACGCATTTTTTTAATTTTTCATTTTTAATCATAATTTTGGCATAAAATAAGTCAATATTTACTAAACATTTAATATCATTCGATTCACAAAAGATTTATTTATCGATTCAATTTAAAAAAGTATATATTTTTAAAATTCCTAAAGAACTTTTTGCAAAAAACTAAAAACAAACATGCATTTTTAAAATTCAATGATTTTTATACAAAATATTTTGATATTTGTTATAATTTTAACATTTTTCGATTCATAAAAGATTTCTTTATCGATTCAGTACAAAAAATTACATAATTAAAACGGGCAATTTAAATAAACATGAGTTTAAAGTTAAACGAGCCACACTCAAATTATTTACCGTGACTTTTGTGCGTTTTATTACTGTGGCTTTTGTACAAATAATTTTACGTATACACAAACAATTTGATAGGATATTGATTTATCATTCTATTTTTTAGTTGTCATAGAAATACGTTAATTAAGTTATCTTATTAGATGCGTTTTTATAGTTGAAGATCATTTTTAGAAAATTATTTATTTTCCCCACTTTAAAATACTACAGAATTTCTATTAGGTATCCTAATATCATTATGCCTGTCGCTGTAAGTAAGAAAATAGCAATTATTTTCCATTTTATGAAAATTTCGGACCCCCTAGGCCTACAAAACCAATTTTTCCCTTTTCTTTATCAAAAATTGTTGATTTTCGGAAGTCTTTCGGTTATAAATTTGTACCAGTCTATTGTTTATCTATAATAATAATAATAAAAGACGTGTGTGTGTGTGTGTGTGTGTGTGTGGTGTTCCAGCCATCAGCCATAACTCCAAAATGGAAGCAGTTACAAACATGAAACTTCACACACATATTGATTAGGTCCCGAGGTTGTGCACGTGGGTGTTAATAAATGAAATAATTCATTTTAAAACATTAAATGACGTCATCAAGATCATTACGAAACCTATGGTAAAATTATTGAATACCCGGTTAGGTTCATTGAATGCCAGGTTAGGTCATCTGTACGCCCTTGACGATTGGTTAGGTTAAGTCGTGATATTTTCGTTGGCTTTAACGAAAATATCATGACTTAACCTAACCAATCGTCAAGGGTGTACAATTAACCTAACCGGGCATTCAATTAACGTACCCGGGCATTCAATTAATCTAATCGGGCATTCAGTTGACCTAACCGGCCATTTAATTAACCTAATCGGGCATTCAGTTGACCTAACTGGGCATTCAATTAACCTAACCGGGCATTCAGTTTACCTAACCGGGCATATAACCTTACCTTACCTTACAAAGGTTCCACGTGATGATTTCTCATTTCGCGAAGGTCAAGCGTGTCGCCCCTCCTCTCGAGTTGGCCTGGTGAAGTAGTGAGTTGGATTCTTGCGCTCTCCACCTCACATAGCCAGGTACGCCCGGCTCATCGGGGATTGTTCTGAGCCAGGCGTCAAGTCTTCTTTTGAAGATTTCCACCGCAACTCCCTTCGTGTTTCTTAGGTCTTTGGGCAGCTGATTAAATAGTTTTGGTCCTCTCACTACAAAACTATTTTCTTTCAGGGTTAAGGATGTTCCCTGTCTCGCCTTCAATTTGGGAATACGACACAGTCTACCGTTTCTACCTTCCACCGTTGTTTGGGGAGTTATGGGATTCAGAGTAAGATTAGGGACTAGTTTCTCCATTATTTTCCAAGTGTAAATAATGGTGTATCTCTCTCTTCTCCTTTCCAGTGAATATAGGTTTAGTTCTCGTAACCTTTTCCAGTAATTTAGTTCTTTGCACCCATTGATCTTGGCTGTGAAACTTCTTTGAATCCCCTCCAGCTGTCTAATATATATATATATACCTAGTTACGATAGAAGTGTTCTTCGGGAACCTTATCCTAATATGAATCTGAAAACAAGAGATACGACTCTCAACATTTATCGGCCAAACGTTTCGGTCAACTCAGGAGCCATCTTCAGTGACTAAATAGAAGCATCTAAAAAAATAATCATAAAACTAAAGTAAATACAAATGTCAAACTGTACAATAATAAAATCTAATACAAAAAAGTTAAAAAGTTGTTAAAAAAAACTATCAAGATTATAAAACAAAAAAGAGTAAAAATAAACTAACTAAAATTTCAAAAATTAAAAGTTTAAAAATGTTAAGTTTAAAATTTAAAAATTTTAAAAATTTTAAAAATGTAAATTTTTTTTTAAAAAGGACTGACCTGGATGGTAAAAGTTACAAATGACAAGTGGAGAGAAAAGAAAAAACAACTTAAGTTAGTGCGGTAGTTGCGTTAAAAAGGTGTTGGTTGGTTAGGAAGTACCGTATGTAATTTTATCGAGGAAAGGCTATCGTTTAGTTCTGGATTCAATTTCTTGATAAAAAGGGATTCTAAAATTTTAAGATCAAGTGAATTAGAAGTAGACGACAAAATGGCAAAGGAGTCCTGGGGGCACGGGTGGTCATGGGTCTCTGAATGATGCCGAATAGCAGAGGATTCAGGAGTGGAAAGAGGGCGAGAAGTTCGATAAGAAAAACCCAAATGCTTCGAAATCCTAAGTTTTAACTGTAGGGCAGTCTGCCCCACATAACGACTTTGGCAGGTCGCACATGTATATAAATAAATAACAAAGGATCTCAAAAGCACGGGGAGGTGATCTTTATGGCGAAAAAAGGATTGCAAAGAATTAGAATTAGAATTAATGATTATAAAGTCGCATTGAGGGAAATGTCTGTCCAAAATAAAGTGGACCTCTTTATTAAGTTGAAAAGTTAGTTGGTCTAAAAATGGAAGCTTAAGATAAACCTTCTGTTTCGGAACCGTGGACTGAATTATTTTAGGTGAATATAGATTATTTAAAAATTTAGAAATTAAAGTCTCAAAAGTCAAAGTACAATAAAAATTATAGTTGAAAAATCTCTTAAGATACTGAATTTCTAAGTCAAATAAAGACCAACTTGAACAAAGGTGATAGGCTCTGAAAATACGACTTTTAATACTAGCCAGCTTAAAACTAAGTGGAATATTACTGAAAAAATGAGTACCGAGTTGGGTAGTAGTTGGTTTTCTGTATACTTGTGTTGAAAAGCCTGTACTATGTTTATTTATGGTAACATCAAGAAACAAAACATCCACCCCGGCAACGCCGGGTCGCTCCGCTAGTAATACCTATAGCTAAAAGTAAAAAATCTGGAAAATATTTGTGAAGGAGTCTTCATAGAAAATTTCGATATTGTGAAGTCAAACGCAAGATCATTCTACCTGAAGGCGAAACTGACAGTTCTGGCTTTTGTTGGTGCTCTCTCTCTCTCTCTCCTCTCTCTCTCTCTCTCTCTCTCTCTCTATATATATATATATATATATATATATATATATATATATGGGATGAATTTCACAGTTAGACATGTGAAATGAATGAATGATGCAAACCCACAAGGAAAAAGAAAAATGATTGTAAGGCCTTTTGTGTATTCAGAAGTACACCACGTCAGGGTATGAAGGGTGGAGGCAAGATGACCAAAAATATATACAACGGGACAGAAAACTAAAATGATTAACACAAGATTAACAAGAGTTGATTAGAGGCAAAAGGTATTTTAACAGGATATTGTCAATTTTATACATTCTCGTACTGTTATTGAAATTATTTTTAAAATGGATAAATGTACATTCTAGAATATTCCTTTCGATTATATCTGTATTTTTAACGAGAGCTTTAGAACTATCCCACTTAATACTATGATTACATCTATGCATATGGTTAAACGATGCATTGGAATTATTTGCTGTTCTATACACATATTTATGCTGTTTTACCCTAATATCTAACGTTTTACCCGTTTGGCCTATATATACTAAGTCACAGTGTGTACACCCGATCGAATACACACAACCAACCACATTATCCGGGCTATTTTTTATTAAGCGTGATTTTACAGTATTATTATACTTAAAGACTACATTGATACCAATTGCTTTAAGTAAAGTCGGAAGATATTGAAAATTTACATGGTAAGGTAGGCTGAGGATATTTTTACGCTCAAATTCCTTTACAGTTACACTATTATAATACCTATTCTTGGCTTTCCTAAGGTAGTTATCTAAAAATTAAATAGGATAACATAATTTAGTACCAATATTCATGATATTACATAACTCGGAATCTAAAAATTCAGGACTGACAACTCTCAATGCTCTAAGAAACATAGCAGAGAAAATAGAAGATTTAATCGCGGGATGATGTTCGGAATAAAAATGCACATAGGAGTTATTATTAGAAGGCTTACGATAAATTTAAAATTTGAACTGATTAAAGCATCTCCGAATTTTTAGATCCCGAAAAGATAAGCTTCCGTCATTTTCTTTTTCAACCATGAACTTAATAGATGGGACTAAACTATTGAGCCTACCAAGAAATAAGTCAACATCCAAATTATTAGGCCAAAGGCATAAAATATCATCCGTATACCTGTACCAAACAGGCAATTCTGCTTTCAAAAAATTTCATATATAAGTTAGTCACTATCGGTGAAAGGGGATTTCCCATCGCCAATCCAAACGACATAGCATAAAACTATTTTCAAACTGAAATTTACAATCTTTGACGCAAAGCTTAATTAACTCAATAAGAGTGTTGTGTTGCGCAGGGAAAGAATATTCAGAGATCTTATCTTTTAAAAATATTCTTTCCCTGTGCAACACAACACTGAAGTTTGACAAACTGAAGTTTCCTAATGACCCTAATTTCAAACTGGTAAATTTTAATATATGCTCGTTATTCACAAAAGTCCCTGTTGATGACCTACTTCATTTTTTAAAAGATAATATGCTTGAATCAGTTCAAACTTGAAGTTTATCGTAAGCCTACTAATAATAACTCCTATGTGCATTTTTATTCTTACCATCATCCCTCGATTAAATCTTCTATTTTCTCTGCTATATTTCTTAGAGCATTGAGAGTTGTCAGTCTTGAATTTTTAAATTCCGAGCTATGCAAGTACATTTGTTCAAAATATCCAAAGATTAGCTACGAGAAAATAAAGGAAGGTGTTTTTATAGGTCCTCAGATTAGAAAGTTATTGACAGACGATCATTTCCTGAACACAATGACCAATAAAGGAAAAGAAGCATGGCTTGGTTTCAAAGATGTTGTTGAAAACTTCTTGGGAAACTACAAAAGCCAAAATTATGAAAGACTGGTGGAAAATATGCTTAAAAAGTTTTGCGCCTTAGGCTGCAACATGAGCCTGAAAGTTCACTTCTTATTTTCGCATCTTGACCGTTTTCCCGAAAATTTCGGAGATGTCAGTGAGGAGCAAGGTGAACGATTTCACCAGGACATCAAAACCATGGAAAGAAGATATCAAGGAAGATGGCATCAAATATGATGGCAGATTACTGCTGGTGTCTGCAACGACATCAGCCTAACGCACAGTATAAGAAAACATCAAAGAAGCACCGGTTTAGTCGTCATTAGTCAGATCTACCTTCGTAGTCTTAAGTCTTTGGAATAAGTCCTGAAATGTTTGCAAGTAAAGAAGGTAAATATATTTTGTTTCTTTCAGTTATTTTTTTATTCTTTCATAAACAAGCAATATGCTTGTCCAAGAGCTAAGAGCTATTTAATTCTGCTTTAATTAGGTTTTAATCTATCACCTAAAGATTTCGTGCTACAAGGGGTGTTGTAATACCTCATCTGTCCCCAAATGTTAACCACCCATTGATGGGAGGGGAGAGAGTATTTTGCTGGGAACGGGACTGGTTGTTATATATATTTACCCTACATTATTATGTAAGCGTTACTGTAGTCTATAACAACAAAATTTATGGTTTAGCATGTGCAATCCAATGTTGGTCTCGATAAGATGGTTCACATTTGGGGATAAATGGGGGATTTATGACACACCCTGTAGTAAGAAAACCATACGTGATAGGGAAAAACTAACTATATTTTTGAGATCAGCGCATCAAATTATATAGAATTACCAACTAGTTTGTAAAATTCGATCGACAAGTTTTCAAATGTGTTCTGGTGTAATCGGGATAGTATAGTTGTCGGAGACTTAAACTGCCCTAACGTTAATTACGAGACTTTTACTGGTAATGATGAGGGTTTGAGACTGATTGAGTTCATGGAAGATAATTTTTTTACGACAAATGGTTACCGAACCAACGCGCGGTGACAATATTTTAGACGTGGTGATAACGAACGACGAAAATATAGTCGAAGGTTTGGAAGTAGGTGAGAGTTTGGGATGTAGTGATCACCAAATTATTAGGTTTAAGCTATTAATAGAAAACAGTAAGGATAGTAACGTAATATAAGTCCCTGATTTTCGTAGGGCTAATTTTGATAGTTTTGCGGATAGGATGAGAGTAGTGGACTGGGATAATTTATTTATGGGTAATGACGCAAATTTTCATTGGGAGGCGTTTAAAGAAAGTTTTTTGAATATCGAAATGGAGTTTATTCCGCGTAGGCCCAAGCGCGCTAGTAATCATGGTAAGCCCAAGTGGTGGACTAGTGAAATAAACGAGCGTAACAGAGCGTATAGACTTAATAAGCGCAATGCCACGGTAGCTAACTTTAATAGATATATCGAGCTTAGACGTCAGGTTAAAAGATCTGTTAGGAATGCTAACCGTAATTTTGAGATACTTGCAGCTGCGGATAGTAAACATAATCCGAAAAAGTTTTTTGACTACGTCAATAATCGCAAGCCGATAAAAAATAATATAGGCCCTCTAGTGGACGCTAACGGCCCTTTGGTTTCCGACGCTCAGGCGGTGGCGGGTATTTTTAGCAACTTTTTTGTGACAGTTTTTATCGTAGAAGACGTAAATAATGTCCCCAACGTGGACGATATCGTTCCATTTAGTAGCGAGAGTATTTTGAATAAAATAACTGTTTATGAGGGTGAGATTGCGCATTATATCGATAAGCTAAAAGTTAGCAAGGCTCCACGCCCTGATGCGCTTTATCCTAGACAATTGAAAGATTTGAAAGACGTTATCGTAGGCCCCTTAAAAACATTTAATAAGTCACTGGAAGAGAGGATTATTCCTGAAGACTTCAAATTAGCTAACGTTACGCCCATTTTTAAAAAAGGCGACCGCACAATAGTTAGCAATTATAGGCTTATTAGCTAAACGTCAATTGTCGGTAAACTTTTGGAATCCGTAGTTAGGGATCGTATCGTCGATCACTTAGAAAGTCGCGATTTGATTAATAGTAGCCAGCATGGGTTTCAACGCCATAAATCTTGTTTAACTAATTAGAGGAATGGCTTCGTGCTAGGAAACAGAGGGTCGTTGTTAATGGTAGGGAATCGGGGTGGTTGAATGTAGGTAGCGGTGTCCCTCAGGGTGGACCCATTGCTATTCGTAAAATACATTAACGACATAGATGTAGGCTTGACCAGTAACGTGTCAAAATTCGCGGACGATACTAAAATAGGCGGTAAAGTTCTTAACGTGGATGATACAAATACGCTGCAAGACAATGGAAATAGGATTATGGCGTGGACGAATAAGTGGCAGATGCAATTTAACGTAGACAAGTGTAAAGTTTTGCATATAGGTTCTCGTCACAACAATTACTCGTACACGATGGATGATAGACAGTTAGCGATCGTTGACGAGGAAGTAGATTTAGGCGTATGCGTATCTAAGGATTTAAAAGTTAGGAACCAGTGCCTGGAGTCTTGCGCAAAAGCTAATAGGATATTAGGCTTCGTAGCGCGTAATTTTGAATTTAAGTCGAAGAATATTATATTGTCCCTTTTACAAGTCCCTAGTCAGGCCTCACTTAGAATATGCCGTTCAGTTTTCGTGCCCGTATTTGCGTGAAGATATTGATAGGTTGGAAAGGGTTCAGCGATAAGCTGCCACTACACAAGTCTTACGAAGGTAGGATTAAAGAGTTAGACTTGCATTCACTCGAGACTAGGAGATTAAGTGGAGAGCTTATTGAAGTTTTCAAAATCGTTAATAAAATCGATAATGTAAATTTTGACATTGTTAATTTTCGATAATAGCAATACTCGTAATAACGGATTTAAATTACGTGGTAGACGTTTCATTATTAATATCGCTAAAA
Source organism: Bathynomus jamesi (assembly GCA_023014485.1). NCBI lineage: Eukaryota > Metazoa > Arthropoda > Malacostraca > Isopoda > Cirolanidae > Bathynomus > Bathynomus jamesi. The sequence continues at coordinate 1,222,574 of JAJOZX010000402.1, forward strand.
ACATTTTTACGTTTGAAGTAATTGATAAATGCAATAACCTTCCCGCGTCCGTCGTGAACTGTACCAGCGTTAATATGTTTAAAAACCGTTTAGATAGACATTTCAAAAATATTAACGTCGTTTAAAATAATAAAACAATTAGCAACAGGAGCTCTTGGGATGATAGTCGAGGTTTGAGTCTGTTGACGATTGATGCCAGCGTGTGATATGCCAGCGTTAAATTTATATTATTAAAAAAAAATTAGACTAACACGAACGTAGATGTAGCTCGTAGCGTAAACTAACCCACTTTTTGTTATAGTATTCATACTTTTTTTCTCATCCTCTCTTTACTTGCATGTCTGTAGTTTGCATGGCATGACAGTGTTTCTTTGAGTTAAGACTGTGTTTGCATGGTTTGTAAGCGTTCTTATTTTACTTCTTTTCATCTTTCACTCCTTTCCTAGTCTCTTCGACTATTTTTCCGACTTGTCGGCAGTGGCTGGCGGATGATGATGGTGGGTCTTTCTCTCTCTTTTTCTGAATGAATGTTAACCCACGAGTGATAGGTTTTGCTACTTACTTAAACCCTTGTTATCTTCTTTTAATCCCTACTCTCTTTTTTCTCTCTGGCTAACCTTAGAGTGGATCTTAGGGTCTTTGTTAGCCTTAGCTTCTGAAGATCTGTAGATCATCTTTTTTTTCACATCTTTCACCGCATTGGCATGCATCAGTACATGGCAGTCTGTTACTCGCACAAGAGCAACGACGGCCAGTATAGTCACCACTGCAACCACAAGACAGTAAGAGCAGTTGTGCATTTGGGGCAGAAAGTTGACTTGTCCAATCAACTGTAAGATTACCGTTGACCACTTTCCAGCCATGGCTTTCTAGAGTGTCTTGGGGTATGTGTGTAATTCCAATGAGGGCACGTTTCCAAATCTCAGTCTGGTAATTTGCTCTGAGAAAATGTTTTCTCAGAGCTTGTGAAATGGGTGGTAAAGAGTGGGACTGTATACTATTTGATGTGCAGAACAGCCTACACCTTACTTCATTCATTTACATCACTTCCTGTTTTGGCATAGAGTCACCAGACAAATTCTTCAACTTGTGAGATCTGTAGCTCTGTCATTTTTAGGTTCATCCCCAGCTGCTCTACATTTTTGCAAAGATTCTCATTCCTGCAAATCAACTCAAAGACCTTCTTTCCTTTGCCAGCAAAGGAACTGACAAAATCGCAACCCGTAATAACATGAAGCCCTGGCAATGCCTTGCAGACCCTTTCTCCAAGTTTGTCAACTAAACCAGGTATGCTAATGACACGTCTGTATGCACTGGTTCCAGTAGCCAAATTCAGCCTACCTGGTATCTGGGATTGATAACGTACAGCCAATACTTCTACATCAATGTCAGATGACTTGAATATTATTGTCATATCCACTTTCAAATGCATGTTTTGCATGCAAGAACATGCGTGTGTCTGCTTCCTCCTGATCACTTTGCAAGTCATGGATCTCAACATAAGATACAGATTTCACTAGGCAACAAAGATTTTGTTACAGAAGACCAAATACGTGCTCCTAGCTAATTTCGGTATGCTGATTTCAAATCTATAATTAGATTTTTTCTATCACGTCTAGATTTTGTGTAAAATGCAAATCACTTTTAGTAAAATTTTCTACCACGTCCAGATTTTGGTTTTAATCGGCTTAATGCCAATAATATGAAACTTGCTTTTCAAGGTTAAAGCAATTTTTTTTGCCAACTATATACAAATTCGAACAATTTTGATAAATAAAATTTATCCCGAGTCGCTACGTGACAGTCAAGCAGAACGGTTGTTGAAGCTCTCTGCTGATGAGCAAGTGACAGGTTGTGGTGACTTGTGTGTTTTTATAGCATTTGTTTTGTACTACGGTGTGTATTTCTTTTTATTTTGCACATCGTAATAATTACTTTCTACGTTTTTTCAGATATTGTATGGTAATTAAAAATGGCATCAAATAGACGTGCTTGTGTAAATCACCCAGACAACTTCTGCTTTGTCTGTGGACAATATACACCTAAGCCACAACGTAGAAACATAACAACAAAGATTAAACTTGCCTACAAGTGTTATTTTGACTGTAAGTTAGGAGACCAACAGAGGGACTGGGCACCACATATTTGCTGTGCACAGTGCAATGCAATGTTAATAGCTTGGATGAATGGTAAAAGAAAAGCTATGCCGTTCTCAGTCCCCATGGTTTGGCGTGAGCCGAAAAATCACTTCAATGATTGTTATTTTTGTTTGACAAAGATTGCTGGTTTCACAAAGAAAAACAAATCAAAGATCACGTACCCAAACTGCGAATCAGCAATGAAACCAGTACCACATGATGAAACAAATCCACCACCAGTTCCACCAGCAACGATAACAGACAGCAGTTCATCTGAAGATTCTGCTAG
>JAJOZX010000402.1:1230000-1297500 GCA_023014485.1 Bathynomus jamesi
AAATGTAATAGAATCTACAGACATTATTTAATTTTTGTCAACGCCTTTTTCAAACTGACGTCCGTTCTGGTCCAGGCACTGCTGATAACGCGAAGCAATGGAATCGCAAACATCACGAAACATTTCGTTTGGTATTTGTGTGTATTCTCGTTCAATGGCTGCTCTCAATTCAGCGACTGTTGCAGGTTTTATAGCGTAGACTTTGTCTTTTAAGTATCCCATAAAAAAAAGTCTAGTGGTGTGAGGTCTGGTGAACGCGGAGGGTATTCTACGAAACCCTTCGTCCAATCCACATCCACATCGTGCCAAGTACCACTCGCAATACTCCACTCTTCGGTCCGGATCATCTTCATTAATAGCAGGACTAATCTTGGAATGTAACTTTTCCATTGACAGCGCTTCAAAATGCGTTGGACAGACGATTCTGAAAGTCCTACCTCACGACTCGCTTGCCGCACAGATTTTCTTGGACTTTGGTGATACGTTTCCAGTACTCTTTCTTGCTTTGTGGGGCTTGTCGATGTCCGTGGTCTTCCGGAACGCTTCTTGTGGACATTCTGAACAGTTCCATCGGCTTCAAACTTATCTCTAATTCGAGTGATGGTAAGTCGCGTTGGTGGATCTGTTTGAAACTCCCTCCTAAACTGTCTTTGCACTTCAACTGCGTTTTCACACTTCCAGTAGCATTTTAGAATGAATTTCCTTTGTTCAAAGCTTAGTCTGACTGCCATTATTAATTCTAATTGGTTTAACTTGGAAAGAAAGAAACATCAATTGAGCTATCAGCTGTTAAAGTGTGTATGCATTTTTTTGGGACGCCCTGTAGATACAAATTTACAAATTAAAATTAGCCCTGACAACTAAGATATTTTCAATGTTCGAAGGCAAAAGGTTATTTCTTTGAGGAGCGTGTGAAATTGTCACTCTCGGACAATACCAAAATTTAAGGATTAGGATTAGCACCTTAATGGATGGAGTATAGGATTAGTATGATTTTTGTCCGAGCAAACAGATTCTCGGAAAGGTCAGTCTTTACCTGTGGTGAAACCGGAAACGTTAATAAGCCTTATAAGTTATTTATAAGTTATAACCAAATTTTTAAAATCCGGATCCATATTTTTATCGATTGAATTCGAATTCGGATTCATCGTTTCTTTCGATTCGGATCAAAATTTCGATTCAGATCCGCGCCCGTTTTCGATACGAATTTTTTTTCGATTCAGATTCTCAAAAAATATCGATTAATTCCGATTATCGATTCGAATCCGATCCGATTTCCCATCTCTGATATATATATATATAGTATATATATATATATATAATATATATACACGGTGAACCAAAAGTAGGTGGACAGTAGGTTGAATACGGTTCGTGTTATATTATATTAAACTATGGTGTTCATTATAACTATGGTGTTTGTGTTATTATATAAATATTATAACTAAATTTATTTAAATTTTATTTTGTATTATAGTATACAAAAAAATTAAATATGTATTCTCAAAATAAACGTTATCATTTACTGTCCACCTACATTTGGTTCACCCTATATATATATAATACATTGATATATATATATATATATATATAATATATATATATATATATATATTATATATATATATATATAGGGTGAACCAAATGTAGGTGAACAGTAAATGATAACGTTTATTTTGAGAATACATATTAATTTTTTGTATACTATATACAAAATAAAATTTAAATAAATTAGTTATAATATTTAATATATATAACACAAACACCATAGTTATAATGAACACCATAGTTATAATATAATATAACACAAACCGTATTCAACTACTGTCCACCTACTTTTGGTTCACCGTGTATATATATATTATATATATATATAATATATAACCTAACCAACCATGAGTGGATCCTAGGGTCTTTGTTGGTCTGTAACATTATAACATTATAACATATATCTATATATATATATATATAAAAGCTATTGACTTCTCCTTAGGGAACCGGAGCTTACAGAATGAAGAAGGATCAACACAACGGCAAACATTTTCATTTATTTGTACATCAGACGTTTCGACAAATCTTTTGTCATCATCAGTGAGTTAAGTCTTAAAACCTTAAAACAAAATTGAAAGTGAAAGTACATCAATACAATATTAAGACCATTAAAATTAAAACCTTAAAGCAAAATGAAAATTGCATCAATACAAAATTAAAACATTTAAATTTCATCACTATAAAAACTAAAATTAAATTAAATTTCATCACTATAAAAACTAAAATTAATTACCTCAATAGGTAAATACACAATGTTTACATCCACCTCCATACTTGGCAAAGTCTAAGAGACCACTAGGTGGTCAGGGGATTAGAAAGGGTATATCTGTGAAACACGGTTGGTTGTCAAAAGAGTCGTAATTTGTAGGATGAGCATTATTATAAGGAGGGTTGTTTCTATAGATGTACAAAGATCTAAAATTCGGAGTTCTGTAAGGTTATTGGATCTAGTTAAAATTTCAAACTGAGTTTGTGAAGGGGATGGTCGTTTTCATTACTGTGGTTTCTAATGCGGATGGAGGGCTACGAGGGGACGGTTGGTACGGACTGACAAGCCCAAATGTTGAGAAAGGCGCACCTCAGTTGGAGTTGAGTGCTGCCAATATACGCAGCCTTACAGCTTGCACGTGTATTGTAAACAAACATGGGGCATACAGTTTTGGGGAATTCATCTTGAACTTTAAAAAATTTGATAATTAAGTGGGTTGACGAAGGCGAATCTAAAATTTATTTGGGGATAACTAGACTGAGTAGTTGGACAATTCACCTCGAATACGCAATGATAAATACCATAAAAAGGTAATTTAATATATCTGGTTTCTTTTTGTACGTAGTTACGGGAGTTTAGTATCAAAAGTGTTATTTAAATTCTTTAATTGGTTATCGAATAGATGAGAAGGGTAGTAATTGTTAATAAAGTACTGTTTTAAAACATTAAATTCTCGTTTAACGAAAAGTAATCGGAACAAAACGGTAACTCTTGTTAATAATGTTACTATAGCACTAATCTTATTTTAAAAACAACAACTTAAATAATTGGTTCCAAGCCAGTAAAAGTTTGTTTCGAAATAGTGAAGTATGGAACTTATATGGGCCATTTACTAAAACATCCAGGAAAGGTAAACTTTATTTGTTCGTTTTCACACGTGATTAATATTACTATGGTGTTTATTAACGTAATCACGAAAAGTTTACGTGTGAAGGATGGTTAATATAAGAAAGTGTCATCCACGTATCTTCTGTAATATATGGGTTTAAAACTACTAGGACAATTTTTCAACCAATTTCTCGTAATGGCAAAGAATGCATTTGCTAGTGTTGGGCAACGGGGAACCATAGCTACCCCATCAATTTGGCTGTAAAGGTTGCTATTAAATAAGAAAAGATTATCAAAACACACTATTTCGAGAAGGTTTTTAAATTGAGTCTGAGTGAGGCCATTAATAAGAGTATTATCAGTAGTGAATAACTTATTTAGTATGATATTTAATGTTTCTTTTAACGGGACATTAGTAAACAATGATGAGACATCAAAACTGGCCATAGTAAGAGAATCGGCATGATTGATCTCTTTTATCTCTTTAGCAAAATCAAACGAGTTGTTAATAGAATAATCATTAAAGGTGAGTTTTGAAAGCAAGGGAACGAAGAATTTGGCTAAGTTATAATTGAATGTACCACATGCCGAAAGAATAGGTCTTAGTGGGAAATTTGGCTTGTGGACTTTAGGTAAACCATATAGAATTCCTGGATTAGAACCAGAAGCAAATAAAAAATTGTATGTATTGTCAGCAATAATATTACTATTTTTTAATTTACGCAAACACCTATTAAGTTTATCTTCGAGTTTTAGTAATTTAGACAGGACATTCTCTTTTACCCTTTTAAATTGCTGACAATACATACAATTTTTTATTTGCTTCTGGTTCTAATCCAGGAATTCTATATGGTTTACCTAAAGTCCACAAGCCAAATTTCCCACTAAGACCTATTCTTTCGGCATGTGGTACATTCAATTATAACTTAGCCAAATTCTTCGTTCCCTTGCTTTCAAAACTCACCTTTAATGATTATTCTATTAACAACTCGTTTGATTTTGCTAAAGAGATAAAAGAGATCAATCATGCCGATTCTCTTACTATGGCCAGTTTTGATGTCTCATCATTGTTTACTAATGTCCCGTTAAAAGAAACATTAAATATCATACTAAATAAGTTATTCACTACTGATAATACTCTTATTAATGGCCTCACTCAGACTCAATTTAAAACCTTCTCGAAATAGTGTGTTTTGATAATCTTTTCTTATTTAATAGCAACCTTTACAGCCAAATTGATGGGGTAGCTATGGGTTCCCCGTTAAGCCCAACACTAGCAAATGCATTTCTTTGCCATTACGAAGAAATTTGGTTGAAAAATTGTCCTAGTAGTTTTAAACCCATATATTACAGAAGATACGTGGATGACACTTTCTTAATATTTAACCATCCTTCACACGTAAAACTTTTTCTGATTATCTTAATAAACAACATAGTAATATTAAGTACACGTGTGAAAACGAAACAAATAATAGTTTACCTTTCCTGGATGTTTTAGTTAAACGGGCCCATAATAAGTTCCATACTTCACTATTTCGGAAACAAACTTTTACTGGCTTGGGAACCAATTATTTAAGTTGTATGTTTTATAAATATAAGATTAGTGCTATAGTAACATTATTAACAAGAAGTTACCGTATTTGTTCCGATTACTTTTCGTTAAACGAAGAATTTAAATTTTTAAAACAGTACTTTATTAACAATTACTACCCTTCTCATCTATTCGATAACCAATTAAAGAAATTTTTAAATAACACTTTTGATACTAAACTCCCCGTAACTACAGTACAAAAGAAACCAGATATATTAAATTACCTTTTTATGGTTATTTATCATTGCGTATTCGAGGTGAATTGTCCAAACTACTCAAGTCTAGTTATCCCCAAATAAATTTTAGATTCGCCTTCGTCAACCCACTTAAATTATCAAATTTTTAAAGTTCAAAGATGAATTCCCCAAAACTGTATGCCCCAATGTTGTTTACAAATACACGTGCGACAGCTGTAAGGCTGCGTATATTGGCAGCACTCAACTCCAACTGGAGGTGCGCCTTTCTCAACATTTGGGCTTGTCAGTCCGTACCAACCGTCCCCTCAGTAGCCCTCCACAATCCGCAATTAGAAACCACAGTAATGAAAACGACCATCCCCTTCACAAAACTCAGTTTGAAATTTTAACTAGATCCAATAACCTTACAGAACTCCGAATTTTAGAATCTTTGTACATCTATAGAAACAAACCCTCCCTTAATAATAATAGCTCATCCTACAAATTACGACTCTTTTGACAACCAACCGTGTTTCACAGATATACCCTTTCTAATCCCCTGACCACCTAGTGGTCTCTTAGACTTTGCCAAGTATGGAGGTGGATGTAAACATTGTGTATTTACCTATTGAGGTAATTTAATTTTAGTTTTTATAGTGATGAAATTTAATTTAATTTTAGTTTTTATAGTGATGAAATTTAAATGTTTTAATTTTGTATTGATGCAATTTTCATTTTGCTTTAAGGTTTTAATTTTAATGGTCTTAATATTGTATTGATGTAACTTTCACTTTTCAATTTTGTTTTAAGGTTTTAAGACTTAACTCACTGATGATGACAAAAGATTTGTCGAAACGTCTGATGTACAAATAAATGAAAATGTTTGCCGTTGTGTTGATCCTTCTTTTCATATATATATATATATATATATATTATATATATATATATATATAATATATATATATATATATATATTAGGGTGCCACTTATTTGGGGTTTTTCATGTTTGGGAATTTCTATCAGGACGGGCGCATTTCTGGTGTCATTCCGTCTAAAAACATTGTGTGTAAAATATTTTTGAAATAAAATAATAATTAGAACTGCCTCAACGAGGTCAAAGTTTATACTTTTTGCGAAAAGTACTCATGGCGTTCTGTTATCATGTCAGTTTTCGTTTCGATAGCTGCTGTAGTTTCTGAGTTGAAAAATGATAACAGACAGACAGACGGACGGTCAGAGTCGTTGGTTTAGTCTTCCGCACTGGTGTACAGAAGACTAAAATGAGGTATTATACAGGGTGTAACACGAGTTTATCCAAATATTGATACAGGCGAAAGAACATGTTATTCTAAGTAGAAAATGGGTTGGGACGAGTTTTGCCAACACTAACAGTGTTTCATTCTCTTTTTCAGTGAGTTCTGAAACGACGTGATGGCTTCGGCAACAAGATCTAAAACAGCAGTCTATCTCCTGGGGACCGTGGACCACAGCATCACAGGAAGCATGCTGCCTACGGGAAAGCAGGCGCTTCAGTACTTTTTCCACCTTCACCTTGACGTCAAGAAGCCGATCAAGGAAGCAGCCGCTGAGACAGTGACCGCAGTCAAGGAATTCTGGGAGCGGTCCCGTATTCCTACGCAGAAAGACCAACGCGCAAGGGACAAGGTTCTCCGAATGTACGAGAAGTGGCGGGCTCTGAACAAGAACTCGAAACGGCGCACTGTGACCCAAATCAGGAACGAGGCCGAGTTCCTCTCATCCCTTGACCGCCTCTTCGACATCGCACACGAACAGGCGATGTCGATGATCACAATCGAAGAGGACAGGGAGTTCCTGACGGGACAAAGGGCCGAGGTGCGGCGCGGCCGCATCTCCTCCACACGTGACATGACGCTGCACACTGAGGAGGAGCGTGCGAGGAGACAGGAAGCGGAAAGGAGCCGCCGGCAAGATGATGAAAGGGCGAACAGAGAGCCGAGAAGAACTCGTCGAACTGGCATCGAGCTCCAGCTCAGGTGCAAGCAGCCCGACTCGGTCACCGACACGGCGTCGTCGCCGAGAAGAAGAGGAAGAGCTCTCTCTCCCGGGCCCGTCCACGTCGAATGCAGAAGCATCTACGACCCCTTTACCACCCAAGCGATTCCGCGCGTCGAAAAAGATGATCACCCCTGATCTCTCCGCAGCGATGGATCGGACGAAACTTACCGACCGAGAAGGTGTTTTTTTTGCTGTCGGCGGCTGCGAGGAGCTTGGGCCACGACCCTGAGGAGCTGGTCTTGAACCGCGAATCCTCCCGCCGCGACCGAGCAAAGTTCCGTGCTATGGCAGCAGCGGAAATGAAGGCAGCCTTCCATCCTACTGTGCCGCTGACCGTTCACTGGGACGGGAAAATCGTACCAGCGGCTGACGGAGGCCCTGCTGAAGATCGCCTTCCAGTTCTGGTGTCTGGGGAGAACGTCGACAAGCTTCTGGCTGTGCCCAGCCTCCCCGACGGCACCGGCCGCGCCATGGCGGAAGCCGTCCTCTCTGCCCTCGAGGATTGGGACATCAAGGGACGGATCTGTGCCCTCTCTTTTGACACCACCGCCTCAAACACAGGACTCTCAGGAGGAGCTTGCTATATCATTGAGCAGAAACTCGAGAAGACAGTGCTTCATTTGGCTTGCCGCCACCACATCCACGAACTGGTGTGCGAGAAGGCATTCACGGCGTGCCTCGGTCCCTCTACTGGTCCTGACATCCTCCTGTTCAAACGATTCGCCGCCCAGTGGGACTTCATCGATCAAACCAAAGCGAAGCCCTTCGAGGATGGAACCATGCCGCAGCACCTGAAGGACGCCCGCGACGACCTGCTGATCGAATTCAGCCGCCTCCTCGACGGTCAACATCCACGTGATGACTACAGGGAACTTCTGGAGCTCTCTGTAATTGTGCTGGGCGGTCCGAACAAGCGGGGTGCCCGGTTCGCTCGTCCCGGCGCCTTCCATCGCGCGCGCTGGATGGCAAAAGTCATCTATGCCATCAAACTGTTCCTGTTCCGGGAACAGTTTCAGATGTCGTCAGGCGAAGCGGCTGGAATCCGGCGATTCACCATCTTCGCCGTGTCCATCTACGTGACGGCCTGGTACAAAGCGCCGCTCCCGGCAACGGCCCCAGCCGCGGACCTCGCGCTGCTCAAGGCCCTCGTCTATTATCCGGACTCAGCGGTGGCCAAGGCGACGGCGACAGTCTTCGCCAGGCACCTATGGTACTTGAGCGAGCGCCTCGTCACCCTGGCCATCTTCGACGAGGGTATCGACTTGGCGACAAAGCGGGAGATGATTAAAGCGATGGAAGAAGAGGAAGGATCGGAGGATCCCCCGCGGCGTATCAATGTGGACCTGTCCACCGCCTCAATCGCCAACAATACATTGGCCAAGTTCACAACGACTACATCAAAGGAGTTCTTCAAGGTTCTGGACATCAGCACCGCCTTCCTGCTCAAGGATCCGGAGGAGTGGCGGACGGACCCAGCCTTCATCGCCGCATCCCGCCGAGTCCAGGCCCTTCAAGTTGTCAATGACTTCGCGGAGCGCGGGGTGGCGTTGATGCAGTCTTTCAACCTGGCCTTACCAAGAGTGAAGACCAAAGGCAGTTCCTCTTACAAGTGGTCGAGAAGCACCGCTGTGACTTCCCAACCGCCCGCAAGTCCACCGTGACCTCTGCAAAGTAGGCAACAATGAGAGGGAGATGGGCGCCCATGATACCCCCCCCCCTTGAGGGGCTAATACTCGAGTTGAGGGGGACCTAGAGTTGAAAGTATGAAGTCCAGTTATATGTTTTAGGTCAAGATTAGTAGCTTGAACAAACTAGAAGTGATATTTTATTTGCTAGAGGCATAGAACATCATGATCTAAAATTTCTACTTTTCGAGAAAATATACAAACTTTGACCGTATTGAGGCAGTTCTAAATATTGTTTTATTTCAAAACTATTTTACACACGATATTTTTTGACAAAATGGAACCAGAAACGCGCCCGTCCCGATAAAAATTCAAACTTTCGAAAATAAGTGTCACCCTAATATATATATATATATATATATATATATATATGTTATAATGTTATAATGTTACAGACCAACAAAGACCCTAGGATCCACTCATGGTTGGTCTACCTAACTGTGTTCGTAATTGTGTATGTCCTCCGTGGTGGCGGAGGGGACCTACAATTTTACGTGGGTTCCGAACCACAAGAACATAAGAATTGCAAAAACTGCCTGTACATTGGCAACGACCAATTTTTGCATAACTAATTAATTATCAATTTAAAACTAATTAATTATCGATTAAAAACTAATTAATTATCGATTTAAAACAAAGTTAGAATCTCTGGATCCAGAGGATCATGTCATAATATGATAATAGACTACTATCCACAAATATGTTACACTCTATATCTATTTATAACCAACATGCAAATATATCAGATCCAAAGAATCCAGTCAATTTCATTACGGTATCCATCAATACTAGTACCTTGCCAACGAAAAATAAGTCACGGTCCATATCGATTGCGGACCAAGTCAAAATTTACATATACATTACAATATATATACTTAGGAGGAAAAGTGTAGGTGTGGCTGTAAAGACTGTACAGTACTGTAGAATGTGTGTGCACCCATTTTGGGTCTCCCATTTCAAGGTGTTTGTGGGGCAAGTAAAGATCATGAGTTTTTCAATACTTCACAGTACTATGGGGGGCACCGCTAGGCAGAGGAATCTCTTTAAATGGGGTGTGTAAGGACAGAGAGTATCCCCTAACCCAAGATGCTGCTTCCCTATATCCCACAACACTTGTGTTGAGCTGTGGGATCGATCACCACAAAGCCTTACTTTTACTACCTTAAACTATACCCAATCTATCAACATATTTGTCTAATCGATTTTTAAACATGTTTATAGAAGTGCTACTAATTACTTCTACCGGCAAACTATTCCAGCCATTTACTATTCTATGCGTAAAAAAGTTTTTGGCAACTGTTGTCTCGAACCTTCTACTTGTCAACTTACACCCGTTATTTCTAGTCCTATTATATTGAGATATTTCGAAAAAGCTATCTCTATCTACGTTATCGAACCCATTCATAATTTTGAAAACCTGGATTAGATCACCCCTTAGCCTCCTAGTCTCGAGTGTTGTCAATTTTAACTCCTTAAGCCTATCCTCGTACGACTTTGACCTAAGCGACGGAATCATCTTAGTTGCTCGTCTTTGAACTCTTTCGATTTTGTCTATATCTTTGCGCATATACGGATTCCAAAATTGGATCGCGTACTCCAAATGGGGTCTAACTAATGATTTATAAAGAGGAACTATAATATCGCGCGATTTGTACTCAAAATTTCGAGCTATAAAACCTAACACTTTGTTTGCCTTATTGACCGCTGCTGTACTTTGTTTCGCTACTTTTAAATCACCAGTGACTATAACTCCTAAATCTTTTTCCTGCTCTACGCTTGTTAAATCTTTCCCTGACATACTATACGCAAAATTACCGTTACGCGAACCTATATGCAAAATTTTGCACTTATCAACGTTAAATCTCATTTGCCATGTGACTGACAAATCAACGATTTTATTCAGATCTTCCTGGATTTTACCTCTATCTTCGTCATTAATCGCCCTACCACCCAGCTTCGTGTCATCCGCAAACTTTGAAACTGTGCTGACTAGGCCGACATCTAAATCGTTAATATATATAAGAAAAGCAAGGGGCCCAATACAGAACCCTGAGGAACGCCACTCGCTACATTAGCCCAACACGACTCCACTCCATCAACGACCACCCTCTGTTTCCTACCTCGCAAACACTCTTCTAGCCAATTTATTACTACACCCCCTGATTCCATGAGCCTTAGTTTTTTCAATGAGTCTTTTGTGCGGCACGGTGTCAAACGCTTTTTGAAAATCTAAATACACTACAGCAACCGCCCTATGTCTATCGTAAACGTCAACCACGCTTTGGAAAAATTCTAAAAGATTAGTTAAGCAAGATTTGTTTCGCCTAAAACCGTGCTGCATATTTCTAATTAGTTTATGCACTTCTAAGTGTTCGACTATACGATCCCTAATTATTGATTCCAGTAGCTTACCTACAACAGACGTTAAACTGATTGGCCTATAATTTCCCGCCGCACCTTTATCGCCTTTCTTAAAGATAGGTGTTACGTTTGCTAACTTGAAATTATCTGGTACGCACCCCTCAGAAATAGACGCATTAAAAATCTTTGTTAGCGGCACAACAATGCTATCTTTTAATTCTTTTAGTTGTATGGGATATATGGAATCCGGCCCCGGTGATTTACGCGTTTTCATTTTATCAATATAGCGCATTACCTTCCCTTCACTAACCACGATATTATCCAAAATATTACCATTATCAAAGAGTATTATGTCTATGACCGTAGGGATATTCGTTAGGTCTTCTATAGTAAAAACTGACGTAAAAAATTCGTTTAGCAAAGTAGCTATTTCCTTGTTTTCAGAAATTAGATCTCCGTTTACATTTTTCAAAGGCCCCAAGACACTTTTTACTGGATTTCTATTATTGACGTATTGAAAGAATCGCTTGGGGTTTTCTTTACCGTTACGAGCTATGGAGATTTCAAATTCGCGCTTGGACTTTTTTATTACACTTTTCGCTTCACGCCTTAGAGATATGTAGTTGTTTCCTAACAACAGATTATCTTTATCGCACTTATATAGCCTATAAGCCCTATCTCTACTCTTTATAGTGTCTCCTACTCTAGAAGTAAACCACAAGGGCTTGTTGTTTACTTTCGCACGCTTAATTTTGTGCGGTACACATTCCTCATTTATAGTCCTAAATACCGTTTCGAACGATTCCCACATTAGTTTTGCGTTGGAGTTCCCCATCACGTTTTCCCAATTGACGTGTGAAAATTTATTTCGAAATTTATTAAAGTCTGCGTGCTGGAAGTTAGGAATTTTAGTCGAGTTAGTTGGTTTCGGGTGACTTACTGAGAGGACAAACTCTACCATATTGTGATCGCTATTGCTCAACGGTTCTATTACTTGAAGATCAGTAATTAGCCTATCATCCGTAGTTATTACTAAATCTAAAATACTGTCCAACCTCGTAGGTTCCCCAACCTTTTGAATAAGAAAGCTATCCTCGAGAAAATTTACTAAACGATTACCTTCCGCGTCTCCCTGCATTGTATCGTAATTCACGTTGGCGCAATTAAAGTCACCCATAACTAAAGCCTGCTCACTACCGATTATTCTCTTTAGTTCACGATATAACGCTTCGTCCATATCAGCTGTTTGATTAGGGGGCCTATATATAACAGCAACAAGAAGTTTGAAATCGTTCAATTTAAGTTCTGCTATAGTCGAATCTATCGGTTCTGGAATTGAGTGCTTTACTTCTATATTGATATATATATATATATATTAGTGATGTAGCGGATGTCATTTTTTTCACATCCGCGGATGCGGATGCGGATGTCTACATTTTCGTTATTTTTTAGGATATATTCGAGATTTGTTGTGTTTAACGTATATAATAAGTTATTATATAGAGAGAGCTGTAGCTATAATGTAGTATAATTGATTAATTGTACAATAATAAAAATTGCTGTACTTTTCTCTGAACATATAAAATAATATGAAGCATCTAACTAATATATGTAGAAATCAATTAGTGAATTCGTCTGCAAATAAATTCGTTATATTTTGTTGAGTTTCAGCCACAATTAGAAACCATAATTGTGTTACCAGGATGCGGGACGTGAACCCAACTCAAATGCACCCCACCGACCTCTTTCCCCAACCTCCACCCTTATAGAAAGAGATCTTTAATTAGCTTCATAACTATTTATATTAAGTTTAAAGTTTTATTAGGCATATTTATAAATGAGTAATTAAAATAAAGTAAACTAAGATGTTCATCGTTTAATATTCAAACTTAATTATAGGAAGGTTATGCTTAAGGAACATTAATTTTTCTGCCTTTTCTGCTGCCAGTCTGTTTCTCTTTTCATCATATATTAATCCAGCACTGCTAAATAATCTCTCGCTTGGTACGCTTGTTGGAGGACAGGCTAAATGTTTCCTTGCAAGTTTACTCAAGTATGGATAGATATTCTGCGTATTTTTCCACCAACTAATAGGATTGTCACATACAGCCAGGCGTTTTTCTTGGTGATAGCTCTCGATCATTTTTACTACATCTTTTGACATCGCGTAGGTCTCGTCATCGCTGCTTGACTCAAGAAACTGAGAGACAGATTCTGTGATAGATTTGCTTGTTGAAGGTGTTGGTTCTGTCACTGAAACTTTTATTCTTTTGGTGGGTGGCGAAGCGACAGATTCAAGAGATTGAAGCTCTTCAACTGCTTTGCCAAGTGATGATTTAACTCGTTCTAATGTACTAGGTGAAAATAACTTAGCTTTGTAACGTGGATCTAAGTAGGTTGCAAGAGTATAAATCATCATTTTCAAGAGAACCGAAGCGTTTTACTAGTTCTGATCTCATTATATTTTTCATCAGTTTTACTCCATGATCATCTCCATTTGAGGAAGGTTCAAGATGTTTCCTCAGCGTTGTAATTAATGGTATTACATCGGATAGAGAAGCGGTAGAACTGCTAATTGCCTTTGTAATTTCCTCAAATGGTTCCAAAGTTTGATGCAATTTGACATGATATCATTTTCCGTATTCGTGAGAATCTTAACTTTGGAATGGGAACTGGCATACAAAGCAAGAGGTTCCTTGAGTACAATTATTCTTTCCATCATATAAAGAGTACTGTTCCAGCGAGTTTGAACATCTTGGATCACAGTACGATGCGGAACATCAAGCCTTTTCTGAATTGCCTTCAACTGATCTTGAGCCATTGTTGAGTGGTGAAAATGGGTTGCTACACCTCTGCATTTGGAAATGATTTCAATTACAGACTTCTGTGCCTCTAAGACAGATTTAATAACTAACTGAAGTTTATGTGATACACAATCGAGATTGTTTACTCCAGACAAAAATAAAGCTTTTTTCATGTTGGCACCACTGTCTCTTAAAACACAATGAACATTCGAAATGGGTATCCCCCATTTGTTCAGCATTGCATCAAAAGTACTTGATAAGTACTCACCAGTGTGCCTTTCATCAAGCTTTTGCGCGCATAATACAAAATTCTTTCGTTGAAAGTCCTCATCAATTCCGTGACAGGTTAGAGAAAGAAGAGACACACCAGCAGACGTGTCTGACCATGCATCGGTAGTGAAGGACAGTCCAGTTTCAATCATTGATTTCACCTCCTCATTTATTTTAGCACAAACATTTGGATAAATATTATCACAAATTAGGTCACAGTAGAAATGTCGTTTTTTCAATTTGTACTGTGGACTAGCCGCTTGTACAAACGCATGAAGCCAATACCTTCAACCAAATCGAATGGTTGATCATCCATAACGATCATTTCTGCAATACGGTAGTCCATTAGTTTAGTTTTGTGATGGTTGACATCCCACAATGCTTTTTTTTCCATACAACTTTCTATTGTTACTTGTTTCATCTTCTGTAGGGGAGTTGGCGAAATCTTTGCAGCAGTTTCTTTTTTGTTTGCCTTTTCTAAATCCGCCTCAATCACTTCCTCATACTGAGAAGAATGCATCGACCTAAGATGATTCTTAAGAGATGTGGTACCTCTACCTTTTCTAGAATAGTTTTTAGAACATAATTTGCACTTAGCAATGTCTTTAGAAATCCGTTCAAAATACTTCCACACGGCCGACTCCATTGTGTCTCAGAAATTGGGGCACTAGAAATAGCGATATAAATCAGCTAAATGATCAGAGCGCGAACGAAACACCGTCACTCTTTCAAGGTCAATCGACTACTGAGTAAGTGAGTAACTTCATACAAGAACAGCCTCTCGTCTTGTCGCTTGCATCACTTTTGCGCACAATGAACTAGTTCTATTAATATAGTAGAATTTGATAATTTCCGCTTATTAATGACGTTTTATCTCAACGGTCCACATCCGCAGTCCAAAGTGCGGATGCGGATGCGATAAAATGTGCAGATGTTCCGCGGATGCGGATGTGACCTACATCACTAATATATATATATATATATTATATTATATATATATATATATATAATATATATATTATATATTGATATATATATATATTGATATACAGGGCGTCCCAAAAAAATGTATACACACTTTAACAGCTGATAGCTCAATTGATGTTTCTTTCTTTCCAAGTTAAACCCATTAGAATTAATAATGGCAGTCAGACTAAGCTTTGAACAAAGGAAATTCATTCTAAAATGCTACTGGAAGTGTGAAAACGCAGTTGAAGTGCAAAGACAGTTTAGGAGGGAGTTTCAAACAGATCCACCAACGCGACTTACCATCACTCGAATTAGAGATAAGTTTGAAGCCGATGGAACTGTTCAGAATGTCCACAAGAAGCGTTCCGGAAGACCACGGACATCGACAAGCCCCCACAAAGCAAGAAAGAGTACTGGAAACGTATCACCAAAGTCCAAGAAAATCTGTGCGGCAAGCGAGTCGTGAGGTAGGACTTTCAGAATCGTCTGTCCAACGCATTTTGAAGCGCTGTCAATGGAAAAGTTACATTCCAAGATTAGTCCATGCTATTAATGAAGATGATCCGGACCGAAGAGTGGAGTATTGCGAGTGGTACTTGGCACGATGTGGATGTGGATTGGACGAAGGGGTTTCGTAGAATACCCTCCGCGTTCACCAGACCTCACACCACTAGACTTTTTTTATGGGGATACTTAAAAGACAAAGTCTACGCTATAAAACCTGCAACAGTCGCTGAATTGAGAGCAGCTATTGAACGAGAATGCACACAAATACCAAACGAAATGTTTCGTGATGTTTGCGATTCCATTGCTTCGCCTTATCAGCAGTGCCTGGACCAGAACGGACGTCAGTTTGAAAACAGGCGTTGACAAAACAATTAAATAATGTCTGTAGATTCTATTACATTTTGAAAATGAAATGTATTTTAATAAACACTGCCTTTATAATTATTTAAAGTGTGTATACATTTTTTTGGGACGCCCTGTATATATTGAGATATATATACATATATATATATATATATTATATATATATATATATATATATATATATATATATATATATATATATATATATATATTGAATATATATATATATATATTATATATATATATATATATATATATATATATATATTGATATATACTGTATATATTATACAGGGGTTAGACAAAATAATATGAACACCCGCCGATTTCACCGGTTATCTTTACGGACTGCTCAGACACAAAGTAAACGGTCAAATGACTGGCAAACCTATTTAAATGCGTAACAGAGAGTGTATACGTCATGTTATAACCTTCACGTTGTTTTTACAGATCTGAGTGAATTATGAATTAGCAGTTATGAAAGACCTGTCAGACTTCCAAAGAGGGCAAATTGTCGGAGCGCGGATGGCTGGTGCATCGGTGACGAAAATCGCTCAGATGTTCAATGTATCCAGAGGAACTGTCTCTATGGTCATGTCTGCATACCAAAACCATGGAAAGACAAGCACCGACAAATGCAATAGTGGACGCAAGAAGAGCTGTGTGATCGAGACCGCCGGGTGCTAAAGCGCATTGTGACAAAGAACCATAAGACCACAGCTCCAAAAATGACTGCAGAGCTTAACCAGCATCTTGCAAGCCCGGTATCGACCAGAACTGTACGTCGCGAGCTCCATGGAGCTGGATACCATGGGAGGGCTGCAATTGCCAAACCCTTCCTTTCGCACATCAACATTGAGCGGCGCAGAAAATGGTGTAATGACCATAAGAATTGGTCAATGGACCGGTGGAAGAATGTAGTCTACTCCGACGAATCCTGCTTTACGCTATTTCCATGTTCCGGTCGAGTTTACGTCTGGAGACAGCCTAAAGATGCTTATGACCCCGACTGCCTGACACCAACCGTTAAGCATGGAGGCGGATCTGTGATGGTTTGGGCAGCAATATCGTGGAATACTCTGGCCCAGCTGTAGTACTGCATGGTAGGGTTAACCAGGTCCATCCCATGGTCCAAACGCTGTTTCCCAATGGCGGCGCCGTCTTCCAGGATGATAATGCACCAATCCACACCGCTGGGGTCGTTAAAAACTGGTTTGAAGAGCATGTTAGTGAAGTAGAACGCTTGGATTGGCCTCCACAATCCCCGGATCTTAACATTATCGAGCATCTGTGGTGTCAGTTGGAGCAGCAGGTCAGAAGCCGATTCCCACCGCCGGCGTCTTTGGAGGAACTGGAGCAGGGTTTGCTCGAAGAATGGCTCAGGGTTCCTCTAGCCACTGTCCAAAAGCTGTATGAATCAATTCCCCGACGCATTGCAGCTGTTATTGCCGCTAAAGGAGGACCAACTCCATATTAAGAATAAAAACCGCCATTTATCAAGGTGTTCATATTATTTTTTCCAACCCCTGTGTATATTATATATATATATATATATATTATATATCAGTTTGTTTTCTAGAATGGCAGCATATTTATGACCATTCACTTTTTAAGAAAGCCATCAGGACATTTTGTTGTTTCCATGAGCAAGGTAATTTTTCCATTGCCGCAGAGTTGCCTGTGAATCTGATGTAATCTTCCTAATGAGCGCACCAGTGGTTTTTGCCCTACAGCTACGTTCTGGATCTTTCATTGATATCGCTGGATATACGTCGCCAGCTACATCAAATCTGATTGCATCTTCACAACAAGATTTTACCATCATCAAAATCTTTTCAGTCAACAGTGCAAATGTCCGAGGAACTTGAATGAGAGACTGAATCAATGCTATGCAGTCCACAATGCAGCAACTGTGGCAATAATCGCAATAAGTAGATGTCATTCTCTAGATCAGTGGTGCTTAAACTTTTTGACCCCGTTACCCATTTTCCTGATCTCAACTAATCTCATTACCCCACACAAATTTGCAATGCCGAAGTTGTAAAGAAAGTGGAAAAATTAATTACTGAAAATAACTGAAATTACCTTTAATGTGATGGGTGCAACTGTTTTTTAGCTACAAGTTGTATTTTTACCATATTAAGAATTGCCCCATTACCCCCGGAAATACCCAAATTACCCCCTTTGGGGTAATTACCCCCAGTTTCAGAACCTCTGCTCTAGATGATTGTGTAGTGCAGACTTCATAATTTTACACATGCTCCCAGGGGTGTGGTGGGACAGTTTCGGTCCGGTTCGCCCGAACCGGTTGTTAAATTTTGATTGGATCACCGAACCGTTTGTTTGTTTTTAACAAATATTTAACAGTCAGTAGAAATTTGTCTGGAAATTTACAATTTGTCAGTCAGTCTTGATGAATTTTACGAATGTTCATGACGCCCGTTATTTGTCTCGTTCACAGTTGTGTTTTTGTGAATTATAGCTTTAGTTTACAATGTCACATTTGATGTTACATTCGTTGCATGTCATTAGAATGATTTTATTTCATTATGAAATTTTTAGAAAGTATTTATGAAAAGATCGATCAAACAACTGCGTAATAAGCAAAGTGGCTTGCTGACTGGAACTGAAACACGTGGTTGAGTCAACCGGACTAGGACATGTAAACATTAGATCATCAGAGACTTTACCAGCGTGTGTAATTATGTATGTATGTGTATGTACGATTATTTGCATGTATGTATTTTAGCATACATCATAATATCATACTGCTATATAAGGGACAAACAAATGCAGAGGGAGAGAGATGCACGCACACAAGTCAATCGATGCTAAGGATAGTCTAAATATGAGAATTCGGGATCTTGTTAGCGTGTATATTTATGTACGTATGTGTACATAAATATACACATGTATATTTATATGTATAATAAACAGCTCACAATTTATGTATAGCAAAGGCTGTCGAAACAGAACAACGGCAGGCAAGAAGAGTAGGCTATGCGGCAGGAATAATCTCTCTCTCTCTCTCTCTCTCTCTCTCTCTCTCTCTCTCTCTCTCTCTCTCTCTCTCTCTCTCTCTCTCGCATTGCTCGTCGCGACTTAGTTGGACAGAATAGTCGTTTCAAGACAGCCAAAGTATCAGTTCAAATACTGGAGGACTGCCTAGAAATCAGCTGATTCAGAGTGTACAGTAGTTGACAAAATGGAAGCCATGCTTTTATCTACAAGTCATTTCAATTTGAAGCAAGTTACTCAAAGTCGGTTTCACTGTGAGGACCTCCTAGCACTTTTTTATTTACTGGAACCAACATCTTGGACATATAATTAAATCTTATCACCATGGCTGGAAGGTGAAAAAAAGATAAGGCAGTTGAATGAACTCATAAAATTTGAAATTAACATCAATGACTTTCGAGATTTTGTTGATTCAAATGTGGAATCAAAAAATATTCCTCTTCCACCTACCATTGGTAAAGCTAAGAAAATAATGAGCACAATTGCTATTAGCAGCACGGAAGTGTTATGAACGATATTACGAAAGCGGAAAGAAGCAAACTTTCTGTTAATCATATTTCCAGTCTGATGACAATAAAAATACTAGGAAAGCCTGTAGCAGACTGGGATGCTGTGCCATATGTCAAGATTTGGCTAAGAAGTCATTGTCAAGCTGATGATACTAGAGTTCGTGAGAAAACTGATATTCAACCATCGCAGAATGAACTGGCTATATGGCAACTTCTTGAATGAGACAACATGATTGAGAAGGTAAATTTATATCTAAATTTTTTTCATTTTTTCAGGATTTTATAGGAAAATATAAATAGTATCACAAACTGGTCGTTTCAATATTTATTTATTTTTTGATGAAAAATTAGTTTATTTTTAGATAATTATGTCATTAGTGAGTATAAAAAATATGTTAAATAATTTCTGCCAAAATGTTACAAAATGCTGTTTGGAAAAGCTAAAATGCGTTGGCTTCCGGGGCTCTGCCCCGGACCCCGCTGGGAGAGCTACCGCTCATCCCAGAACCCCTAGCTTAATGACTCGCGCCATTGGCGCTCGCCGATTTACACCCCTATCCGTATCAGAACCGGTTGTTAAGAAATTGGCAGCACACCCGTGCATGCTCCCATCAGCAAATGCCGATGACCAAGGAATAGGGCTTAGTTCATAGCTGAGCACTTGACGCAAATCCAGTTGGCGACTCTGTGCCATTACCAGCAATTTGGCAAAAAGATTAAGATCAGTAGAAAGAATTACTGCCTTGTTTGCAGCCTTCACCTTTTTCCCAACAACTTTGAGGGTCCTTAGATTGAGTTTTGATATCACATCATAAATGATCATACTGCTTTCCATAAACATTTTCTGTATAAACTCAGTAACAGCAGCACTTCCCTTTGTTTTGGCATCAAAGAGATACCTCAAATACCTCAGATACCTTAAAAGGATTGCTGAAACCTTCAACTGTCTTCTTTATTTTGAAAACATCCTCTTCATCTCTTTTTATGCGTGGTTTCATAGGCTTCCTTCGGAGTATCACTGTTGCTGTTCATTCAGCCATCTCACGACACCTGTCTGCAATTCCTGCTCTGACATGAGAACTGGCAATTCGTTTGGTCATAGACCTTTTCTTAATACTAAAGCCTACTATTCCACCTTTGGTTTTAAACTTCCTGTTCAGGGTCTGCTCTATTCTTTGATCCATCGCTACTCGGGATTGTACTCCAAAGTTTCGTGGTTAAAAACGGTCATAAGTTTGAGGGTGTTTGTCTGCTAAATCCAATATGTTCATCCAGTAAATTGGAAGATAACAGTAGCATGATGGCATTTGGTTCAAGCAGTGGTTCCCAAACCGTGCGCCGCGAGATGTAATTAGGTGCGCCGCGAAAGAGCAAGATTATATTTAAAAATGTGAAAAATGCAAACTGAAATTCGTAATAAAGTATATGTATAAATACCTCTTTGAATAAATTTTCGAATTTATGTACAAAGTGCGCCAAAATATGTTTACTTGTTCTAAAGTGGGCCGTGAGTAAAAAAAGTTTGGGAACCACTGGCCGTTAGAGGAATTTGGGGTGCTTTGAAACATGCCCCTGGAGGCCTTCGCCTCCGTTATAAGGGAGCCCCCTTCCTTAAGTTCCTCACCCCATTTATGGGAACTCACCGTCCTTAATGAAGGGCACTTGCTCCTTGAGAGCCCCTTGCTGGGCCCCCTCCTCCTTGGGAAAAAAAATCTCCTTTGGGGTTCTTCCATGGGCTTTCATGAGACAAAAACAAAAACAGACAAAAACAAACAAACAAACATTCGAGTACTTTTTACACAGCGTTCCAGCGCGTTCGATCGTGTTCGTGGGGCCCCGCTAGTTTTATCTTTCTGGAATCGTTCGTGCAGAAAATCCATTTTTGGAGCATCAGACTTCTGCTGATATATATATATTATATATATATATTATATACTAGTAAATGTAACCAACATATACATTTTGTATATAAGAACTGTAGTGTAGGACAAATAGCAAAGATTTCTTTAATGCCATCCGTGATCTTATCGTTTCGGCTTAATATATTAATAACAATACCACACAAAATAAAATTAGAATAAATACAGTTAACTCATGAACAAATTTTGCCTTGTTCTAATATTTGTATTACGAAGTAGATCCAGAAACTATTACCTAAATTAATTTTAATTTCATTTATCTAATATAAGGGGAGCCTAATATATTTCAATCCATTCGTAGAGTAACGTGGTAACAATCATCATGAACAGCAAATATTGTCATCATTATCATAGCTAATTATTTATATATATATATATATGAATAGAAACGACATAAGTATTAAGGAACGTTTCTGCACACGAGGAGGAGAGATAACGAAATAATGAAAAATGAGGCGGTTCGCCTCATTTTTCATTATTTCGTTATCTCTCCTCCTCGTGTGCAGAAACGTTCCTTAATACTTATGTCGTTTCTATTCATTTATATACTGCGCGGTCATTGCAGTTATTTTTGCATATATATATATATATCGTAAAGAACGACGCTTTGTATAGGAGAATTATCCGCGCAAGATGAGCGAAAAACGAAACAAATGAAAAAATGAGGTAACCACCCGGGAATCGAACCCGGGATCTTCCGATTGCCGGTCAGATATGATAACCATTACACCACGGGCCTCACTCAATCAAATGTCGTAATTCCTCTACATGCGCGCAGAAACCAATGCCCTAAAGGGGCACCTCCCGCATGCCGTAACATTATATACATTATAACTGCAAACACGCAGTATAATTAACGTAAAGAACGACGCTTTGTATAGGAGAATTATCCGCGCAAGATGAGAGCGGAAGAACGAAACAAATGAAAAAATGAGGTAACCACCGGGGAATCGAACCCGGGATCTTCCGATTGCCGGTCAGATATGATAACCATTACACACCCGGGCCTCACTCAATCAAATGTCGTAATTCCATTTGTTTCGTTCTTTCGCTCTCATCTTGCGCGGATAATTCTCCTATACAAAGCGTCGTTCTTTACGTTAATTATACTGCGTGTTTGCAGTTATAATGTATATAATGTTACGGCATGCGGGAGGTGCCCCTTTGGGGCATTGGTTTCTGCGCGCATGTAGAGGAATTACGACATTTGATTGAGTGAGGCCCGTGGTGTAATGGTTATCATATCTGACGGCAATCGGAAGATCCCGGGTTCGATTCCCGGGTGGTTACCTCATTTTTCATTTGTTTCGTTCTTTCGCTCTCATCTTGCGCGGATAATTCTCCTATACAAAGCGTCGTTCTTTACGTTAATTATACTGCGTGTTTGCAGTTATAATATATATATATATATATATATATTATATATATATAACCGATATGGAGGTTTGTCCCAAAAAACAACTTTCTTAATATTTCTTGTTAATAGAAAACGACTAGTGAATTTTACAGGCATACTCTAGTATTTAACCTCGTAGCAAAGAGTGTTAACTAAAAAATATCGCCCAGTCTTTCATGGAGCAATACCACTAAAGTAATTGAATACGTATCTTCAATAATAATTCCAGCAAAGATCTTTCACTACACGGTCGCTTCCGATTATTTAATCAAACCTGAAAGCTGCAATACTGTGCAAATTCTGATCGCTTTGTGCAGCAAGCCAGGCGAACTCACGCCTGTTTATTATAATTTCTTTCAAAGCAGTCCTAAATCCACTATTCTAAATCCATGTATTCTCCGTGATATATAAACGAGTATATATGACTTTCTACTTATGTCTGTGCTTGATTTCTACCCATTCTTCAACAGAATGTACACCATTTATCTGTTGCAAGTTAGAAGTTGGGGGTAGGAGGAGTCTGTATTGTTATTATTATTATTATTATTATTATTATTAGTAGTAGTAGTAGTAGTAGTAACAGTAGTTTAAAACTTATCTTCATTTCTACATATCTCTCTAGGTAAGCATTCACTACACCGATGTTGGTATGTAATATATCTGAAACACACAAATGTACCCAACAGTTGTCTGATGTATGAACGTAAAAACATGATTACTCGTTAATAAACACCAAAGTAGTTCGTACAACGTGTACAGGCTTACAAATATTAACCAACAATGATATTACCATCATTACGACTAAATTACACTAAAACAATCAGCGTATCAAATGAAAATTTTCACTTAAAACATAATATTAACTATTATCCAATAACGTCATTTTATCTATCTACCTGACCATCGATAAAC
The DNA here is from genome assembly GCA_023014485.1 of Bathynomus jamesi. Lineage (NCBI taxonomy): Eukaryota > Metazoa > Arthropoda > Malacostraca > Isopoda > Cirolanidae > Bathynomus > Bathynomus jamesi. The sequence goes on from JAJOZX010000402.1 coordinate 1,253,666, forward strand.
AGTTAGATAGGTAAACAGCCAGACGTTATTGCTATTTAGGGCATGATTTTGATTAATCAGTTATTCACTGTTTCTAATTTAATCATTAATTAATCAAAATATATTTTTAGAAAATGATGCGAAATGTTTAATTATCCTCATAATTTCAGCATCATTTTACCTTAAATTTTGTAATGTGTCATTTGAATTTGGCACCTTTTTGCATGTATAAACTGTCTAATCCGATTTCTTGAACTATAAAGCAAGCTAAATGTTTGAGCAAAATGTTTTCTTCGGTCTTATCGCACGCAACAGAAACAATAAAGCTCTCTCTTACTCTTTTCAGAAGTATTTAATTTTTAATCATTTTTAATCAGTTACTCATTGATTAATTAGAAAATTTCATCATTCATCACTTTTTCCTAAAAATTATTAATTACACTGGTATGCATCAATTTTGCTGTCAAGGGTTTTGTAAGTGATTCTTATAGTTTTTCCTGCTGATTTCGAATCTGCAATCCGTTTTTCTCAATCAGCTCAGGTTATCCGGCTATGGCCTCATAAGTAAAATAGAATTTTTCGTGATTTTGTCAAAGCGGAATTGGAACAGTAACATCTAACATCACTTGTTTCACTTGTATAATATCTTTTTTTACTTTTCAGGCATATAGATAAAATATTTCATAATGAATAGAGCGTGTAAAAATGATCCCAATAGATTCTGCTACATATGTGGGACGGTTACCATGCCAAATAACCAGTCCCAAATCACTAAATTTGTGAAGACAATGTATAGAGTCAGTTTTCTTAGATTCTACTCGTTTCAGCTGATTAATTCTTACTTACAATTGGTCAGAAATGGTGGAAGACACGCCTACATTTTCAAAATTAACCAATTATGGCATAATTTGTGAATTACGTGTTAATGAAGTTACGCGTCTCTTACAGCGATGCGAAGATCTATGGAACGAACGAAGCGTCGTTTTCCGCGATGCGAAGATTTGATGAGTTTATTAACATCCGAGGCCAGAATTCGGACCCCAGCCTTCTTTAGTTAGCTTTATAAGGCTAACTAACGAAAATATCATGACCTAACCTAACCAATCGTCAAGGGCGTACAGTTAACCTAACGAATGGTTAGGTTAGGTTGTGATATTTTCGTTAGTTAGCCTTATAAAGCTAACTAAAGAAGGCTGGGGTCCGAATTCTACATTTGATATAAGATTTTACAATTGTGTGATTTTAATGGTTTTTATTTGTGATAATAATAATAAAATTTTCTATGAACCTTTAAATTGTTTATTGATGTCCTTATACGATTCGTTTGGGGTCTGGCTTCTATAATCTATACATGAGGGGAAAGTTGGGGTCTGGATTCTACATTAGGGGAAAGTTGGGGTCTGTATTCTCCATTAGGGTTACCTGGGGTCCGAATTCTACATATGATCCGATAAGTACATCCTGTTCTACGTACTCTTGTGAAGCCTACATTAGCCTACCGCCGAACGGTAGGCTATACTCCCAAAGTGAGTACCGTATTTTCCGGCATATAAGGCGCGCTTTTTTTCCCCAAAAAAGTCTCAGAAAATCATCCTGCGCCTTATATGCTCAAGGTCAGGGTCATGGGTAGGCTTTTGGTTACCGGCAAGTATTATATTTTTTTATTTTTTTTCAAGAATATGCCTGCCAAAATTGGGTGCGTCTTATATGCTCGTGCGCCTTATATGCCGGAAAATACGGTAATTAAACGTTCCAATTGGCTCTCGTGAAAGAACGCAGTAGGCCTGTTACCTAATTCAAGTGTCCTTCAGAACCTGTAATTCACATCATCCGCTATTGTGTTCACTTATATATTTGTGCGATAAATAAGTTCTTTAATGCAGGCCTAATTCATTTGCAGTGTATATTCCCTCAACTATCATTAGGCCTATCCCAAACGCACGTGCATTCTTTATATCATTACTAGGCCCATTCAATCATCTAGCCTACTTAATCAGAGTGTCATGTTTTCCATTCAATGTACCAAAGGCCCGTGCATTCTTTATATCATTCACTAGGCCTATTCAGTGTTCCATGTTGCATGCCATTTATATACCATCAATGAGTACATTACTTATTACGTGTCAATTAAGCTATTAACATTTCATCTTATTAGCTAAGTCGGATCAAGTAAAGATAATCCCTCCCAGGTCACACTAGTAAAGCAAATCCCTCCCAAAAATGACCAAGTAAAGATAATCCCTCCCAGAAAGTAAAGTAAAGTGAAGCAGTCTGACATAAGGATAAAAATTAAGAGAATCTTTTTTTAAAAAATGATTTATTTGAAAACAAAATTTATTAAAATTCATTTATTACAATGGATCAAGTAAAGATAAGCACCCCCAACCTTTTTTAGTTAGCTTTATAAGGCTAACTAACGAAAATATCACGACTTAACCTAACCAATCGTTAGGTCAACTGTACGCCCTTGACGATTGGTTAGGTTAGGTCGTGATATTTTCGTTAGTTAGCCATATAAAGCTAACTAAAAAAGGTTGGAGGTGCTTAACTTTACTTGATCCAAAGACTTTAATTAAAGCGGTATTGCGGTATTGCGGTAAAGCGGTATTACCAACTTTACCAAGTAAAGATGATCCCTCCCAAAAAATGATCAAGTAAAGATAGTCCCTCCTTTTTCTGTTGGGAGGGATTATCTTTACTTGATCCGCTAAGTCTATGTCATAAGCATAACATAAAGGCTATCAAACAATTACCGTTAATTCTTTGTTATATCACAGTGAATAAATAACGGCTTTATTTTAATAATAAAATAAAGTACCGAAACTTATTCTATTCAGTGTACCGAAACTCGTATTCTATTCAGTGTACCAAACGTACGCGCTTTCTGTCATTAATAGGCCTCTTTCACAGATCATTTATGCATAATCTGTAGCTTCCCTAATCAGTGTATTACATAACCTATTTGTTATATTATTACGTGCATGCATTATTTTTGTATTCACTAAGTTTCATATTTCAGGTTGTGTCCCATTTTGTATACCATTAAGCCTCACATAAACGAGCGCATTTCAAAGGTCATTATAGAATTGTTAAGCTTTCTAGTCAGTGTCTTTTCATTGTAATTTTCACTGTGAAAATTAATATAAATATTTTCTTAATTAAACTACAAAACCATAAGGTGTCTTTTATAACCTTAATATTAATTTGCTTGGGTGTAATCCGAGCTGGTGACCCTCGCTGCCATACCTGTCACTTCCAATAGTATGGTGGGCCTAATCAAATAACCATTTATTCCAATCGGTGATACTGTATAACAATATAAATTATTAACCCAGCCTTTCATTAATAAGCAATCAGTCATTGCATCAATTAATCACTAGCATACAATTAAATCATTATCACCTTAAACGGCTAAAACTAGGTCATATATATATATATATATATATATATATATATATATATATATATATGTGTGTGTGTGTGTATATATATATATATATTATATAATATATGTGTGTGTGTGTGTGTGTACACAGAGTTGATTTAACTATTCTCTGGACAAATTACGTCGAGTTGTATATTTAATAGATAGATAAATATACAATATAAAAATAAAAACACCAAAAGCGAGTGCAGCCGACACACATACTTTATCACTCTAGCGATTAAGTTGACAATAAATTTGAATTCGGCAAACATTCTATGAGAAAGATCATTAGCTCAGCCCACACAACCCTAGAACAAATGAAAGTATGTATTTCTTAAAAAGTTTGACCAATAAAATAGCGGAACCCAGGAACAAACCCTATGGCTCAGTTGAATATTGATCAGTCCAAAGTCTGACTGGGCTGATCACCTCCGAAGGTCTTGTTATAGTTGACCGTCTTCTGTTGACAGTAGCGTAATAATGAAATACTTCTAGGGTTCATTTCAACATAGCACTTGATAAATCATTTACATAGAACTAAAACACAAATCTCTCTCTCTCTCTATGTACACACACACACACACACACACACCCACAAACACACACACACACACAACAACACACACACACACACACACACACACACATATATATATATATATATATATATATATTATATATATATATATATATATATATATATTATTAGTGTTGGAGTAGCGGTAGCACTGATGCTTTTGAGGAAATATAGCGTTAGCACTAGGGCCCTACATTTTAGCTGAATTCCAGCCGCAACTCGTTACTCACTACTTTCAAAGTGAATAAAACCAATTTTGTTCTTATAGTTTACCTATGTTATCAGCTGGAACGGGCTATATTTATGATAGTTTGATCAGCAACGTGGACCTGATGCGATCGCATATATGTAGTCAAACTTATTTTATTTTATTGTAAATAAATAATGTGTATTTAACCGTTTTTATTATTTTTACTAGGGTGTGGTCAAAAAGCAGCATGAAATAATCCAGTTCTACTAGCAGCACTTATTCCATCATTATTAGCAATCAAATAAAAGAATTGTGAATTGAATCAGTCCAATTTTTTACTCTCTCACCACTCACCACTATAGAAAATGTAACAAGATATTAGTTTCTGCCTCTCGTCTGCTTTATTCATATCCACTAGAGCCTTCAAAGATAGACCATTAGCTAAAATAGTAAGAATTGCCTCTTTCAAAGAAAGAGAAGTAGAGCCTGATAGAGAAGCTAAAGTATTAACAGAAGCAGAAGCTTTTGAATCAAAGCGACAAACTCTGGCAAAATGGCCTTTAATACCACATTTATGACAAACTATCTCTTGCAGGACATTTAGCTCGCGGATGCACATTACTCCCACAAAAGAAACATTTACGAGACCTTGCTTGCTGCAGCAGTAGAAGACTCCTCGCGCAGAGAGTTTCATTAGCAACTTGTTTAGCTTCATCTTTTTCTATTATAATTGTTTCAGTTTCACAACTAACTGAATTTAGAGGAGCATTAGAACATATATAAGTATCAGACTGAATCTGAGCTAACTCAAGGCTGCGAGCTTGATCAAAAGCGATCTGTAAACTGAGAGATTTGTTTTCAAGCAATCGTTGCCTAATGAAAGGAGTATTCAAACCGTTTATAAAAGCATCTCATATACTCATCTCAGTACTGATCTGCAGAGACCGAATGAAAGTATATTTTTGTCATTTATATAATTTTTACTTTTGATATGATTTTGGCTTATGTCTGTTTCTGCTTTGTAATTTTAATTTTTATTCTTGAACAGTTTTAATTTTGTACTCTAAATTAGTTTTAGTTCTCGACAATCATATATTTTTGTCATGTATTAATTTTAGCTTTTATTTATTAGGCCTTGAAAATGGGTAGAGTTTCCCGAAACGTCGCGTCGGCTGCAGCCAAATATAATGACTTTTTTGCTCTACGTCTTCGTTTTTATCCTAAATGTAAAACTACGTCTCCTTAGGAGGGATCCTATTTCCAGGGCCGGCCCTAGCTTCTGAGGGGCCCTGTGCAAGATGGTTGGGGGGGGGCCCCATTCCTTACACAACCCTCCCAGGGCCTCACATATGTTTCTGATTTTCTATGAGGACATCATCTTGATAAAAGCAAACACCCAATATATATATATATATATATATATATATATATTATATATAAATAGAAACGACGTAAATAAGGAGCGTCTCTGCACACAAGGAAGAGAAATAACGAATAAATGAAAAATGAGAATTCTCAGGAACACTGGAGTGAAAGGAGAGTTTCAAGAGGTTTCAAAAATAAACATTATATATATTATATATATATATATATATATATATATATATAGTAAGTATAGAAATAAAAATTATTCGTTATTTCTCTTCCCCGTGTGCAGAGACGCTCCTTATTTACGTCGTTTCTATTCATTTATATACTGCGTGGTCATTGCAGTTAAATGCATATTATATATATATCTTTCACAAATACATAACAGGAAGGTAAATCAGTATCAGTGTTCCTTTTTATTATTTAAAGAATTACAAATATTCAATATACAACTATTCAAATATTCTAATAATTAAAAATAACACCAATTTCATTTGTTATAAACGAGCAACTTCTATTGCACCGTTCTTGAAATAATTACATCTAAAAATATGAAAGCATCTCCGACACAAAGTACTTTCTACTTTGACATGCATAGATTTATACAATTATAGCATTTGATTAATAAAGCTACTTAGGAAAATATATTAAAACTAAAGCACTATGCTCAAACCTGAGAGAGAAATATACCTTTCCATAAAACAGTTGTTTGCCATCTGTTTGTTTGTTTTTTCTGTTTAAGGTGCTTCAACCCTGCTGGATTATTGACACCATTTTTTTTTTTTTTTTTACTCCCCGAAGGAAGGTTGCAAAATGTTTTAATTATTGTTAAATTCAAAGCTGGTGACTACAGAGTACAGATCACGATTTTAAATTTTCGGATGACGTCTCGATGGCAATACTACATGAGGCGCCGCGCCATTGAGGTGACAGATGGTCAGATTTATTTGTTATATGTCTCGATATTATGATCAATAAACTGATGATGTAATAGAGAGTTGATATATTAGAGATAATTGATATATGCCATATAATAACCAAAAAAATATACCGTCACAAAAAATAGATTGATACCCGAACAGAAACACTGATAATAATATCGTATACCGCGCACACGCCACATTACGTACATAAAGAGATGAAAAAAATTAAACGAAAAGAATTTTAACAGTGACAGTTCTGAACACATAATGACAAAAAGGAGCCTACAAATATAAATATAATAATACAGCTTATTTATGCTGCTTATTTACATTCTTTTATGTGGTTTTGTGTCGTTTTTATAAGTTTGGTGATGCTATAGGTATAGCAACTAAAAATGCGAAGAACAAATGAATTTTGGAGGGCCCTCTAACTGATGGGGGCCTGTGCAGCCGCACAGGCCGCACATAGCTGGGGCCGGCCCTGCCTATTTCACACGTGAAAAATATTTATGATGAATAAAACCACGAAGGGAAAAGAAACACAAAGTGGTGCTCAAGCGCTTTCGTCTAATGACATCCTCAGGAACACTGGAGTGAAAGGAGAGTTCAAGACAATATATAGGTTACAAAAATAAACATATATATATATATATATATATATAGTAAGTATAGAAATAAAAATTGTGGGAGGAGCAAACACATTTGTACGGAAAAATGACAATTTTAGCACTTTGCCCAAAATTCAACATAAATTCAAATGGCTTGTTTCCAGCCAAATTTTTATAGTTATTGTCTGAATGTTAAACGGGTCACAAAAGAATAAAGAAATAAAACTAAATATAAATTGGAAAAAATTACAAAATAATGCCTTAGTGATATATACGTCACAACCGAAATAAACATAAAGAAATAAACCAACAGATAAAAAAAAAAAATTGTAAATGGAGTCTACAAATTCAAGCTCAAAAGGAAAGTTTACAATCTATTTAATAGATGATGCCAAAATGATATATATCACAAAGAAATAAAATAAAGAAATAAACCAAAAAAACTAAATTGAAAAATAGATTGTAAGAGAGGCACCCAAATTTATAAGGGAAAAAAAAATTACCAAAGGTTTTTTTAGTTATTGTCTGAATCATGCATACTATGGTCACAAACGAATAAAAAAGTACAAGTAAATATAAATTGCAAAACAAAATGATGCCTAGATGATATATAAAGAACTATAAAAATATATACGACATATATAAGGTATATATATATATATACTGTATATATATATATATATATATATATATAAACGCAATATATATGAGGAATATATATATATATATATATATACACACATAAGGGAAAAATTACCAAAGGTTTTTATAGTTATTGTCTGAAACATCCATAGGTCACAAAAGAATAAAGAAATAAAAATAAATATAAATTGGAAAAATTACAAATAATGCCTCAATGATATATAAAGACAAAAAAAAATATATACTGTATAAGAAATACGTACAACTACACATGTACACATATACACCCGCATAACCAAATATATATATATATATATATATATATTTTTTTTTTTTGTTTCAAAGTATGACCGCTCATGGCCACCAAAAGAAAGGTGGATAGCAGAGCGAACACAGGACGAAGAGTATGGAACAACTAATGGAAATGAACAATAGACGGGAGGAGGAGGAGGAGGAGGAGGTGGGGAGAAAGCAGAAACATCATAGCGGAGTCACAGCCGGTAAAGAAGTCGGGAGCGAAAGAGGAAGGAGAACAACCCGGTTATCGAAAAGTAGGGACCTTCAGACAGAAGAGCGCCAAGCCTATCACAAGGCCCGACGCTCTCCAAAAAGGGAAAATACTCTGCGCGCAGCGCAGAGTAAAGCGGACACTCCACCAGGAGGTGGACAACTGTAAGTAGGACGTCACAATTGGGACATCGGGGCACCCGATCCCCGGCCATCAAATAGCCATGGGTCAGGTGGGTGTGGCCAATACGGAGGCGGGCCAGAGCCACCTCCTTATGGCGCGACCGATGGAAGGAAGAGGCCCAACATCCCAACTTGGGTTTAATCTTGCAAAGTTTGTTATCCGTAGCGCCATCCCAGCGACTCTGCCACCGGGAGCGCAAAAACCTACGGAAGCAGGGATATAATCGAAAAAGGGAGGGACACGGGTGAAACCTGCAGTCGGCAGCGGAACGGGCAGCTCGATCGGCAGCCTCATTTCCAGCCACGTTAACATGTGCTGGGACCCAGCAAAATACCACCTCCTTGCCACCGAAAGCGACAAGAGTATGGCACAGTAGCTGGATTCGTCGGACCAGTGGGTGCACAGGGTCAAAACACTCCAGGCCATCCAGGGCACTGCGGGAATCCGAATAGATGACAAACGACCCATCCAGATGCTCCCGCACCACCTCCAGAGCGCTCAGAATGGCATAGAGCTCCGCCGTGAAAACGGAAGCCTCATCAGGGAGACGGGTACATCGGGGAGCAAGGGCAGACGACTGGGAACAGCCGCGGCTCCAACGCCCCCCGACGACCTCGAGCCATCCGTGAAGACCGCAACACATGCAGAGTGACACGCCGCATGCTGAAGGAACAGAGACGAAGCAAGGCAGAGTCCGAATCGGTCCTGCGAACGGGGCGCAACGCCCTACAGCACGCAACAGGGGTGCTCTCCCAAGGTGCAACACCCCTGAAAGAGACCGGTATAACGGATGGAGGAGGAGTGCCCATACCATCGAGGAGGGAGGTCACCGTGTCGGTGAAATACCAACCCCCATCCCGGCAGAACGCCCTCTCCACCACCTGGAACAGAGGAGAGTTGGGAAGACGGAGGATCCGGAGATAGTGCTTAGCAATGAGGAACGACCTCCGATCCCCCAAGGGAGGGATGTCGCACTCAACCTGCAGACTATCAACCGGAGAGGAGCGGAAGGCGCCAGATGACATGCGCAGTCCTCTAGAGAGGACCGGATCCAGTATCCGAAGGGCCGTACGGGAGGCGGAGCCATACACCACACTCCCATAATCTAATTTGGATTGTACCAGGGACACGTACAAACGGAGGAGCGTCCGCCTATCCGCGCACCCATGTAGTATGCGATAGATGTCCCATAAATCCAAGGTACGTCTTACAGACTCGCGCAGCCGGCGAAGGTGGGGAACCCAGCTCAAACGGCTGTCGAAAACCACCCCCAGGAAACGCACCGACTGAACGAGGGCCAGAGGCTGACCCCCGAGTATAAGATTAAAGGTCGGGACGGCGCCGGCCCCCGTCTCCTCGACGGAAGGAAGGCCACACACGAAGTCTTCGGGGAAGACAGCGTAAGGCCCACCGACGACGCCCAGCGTTCAACCCGATTGACCGCGAGTTGGACTTGCCTCTCCACGAGGGGGGTACTCGTTCTCGCGGCATAGACAGCCAGATCGTCGGCATAGATGGAACATCGCACCGAGGGCGGAAGGGCTCCTGGTAGCGCAGACATGACCAGATTGAAGTAGGAGACGCTCAAGACACACCCCTGGGGCACCCCCTCCTCCTGAACATACAGGTCAGATAGGGCCACACCATTACGGACGCGGAAAGTGCGACGGCAGAGGAAGTTACGAAGAAATGTGGGCAAAAAGCCCACAAAACCAAGAGACTTCAAACGGTCCATGACAACTCCCCGACGGGTCGTGTCATAGGCCTTTTGGACATCGAAGAAGACGGCCAGAACAAGATTCCGGCGGGAAAAGGCCTCCCGTACATCACGACCAAGGAGGAGAAGGGGGTCCATAGCCCGCCACCTCCGCCGGAAGAACGACGGGTTGCCAAGGCAGCCCGAAGTTCCCGCATCGTAAAGAGACGGTTATAGGGCTCGTTCCCAGGCGGCGGGAACGTAACATTCGACAAAGGACGATCCGCAGCTGAAGGCGAACGGGAAACCGCAGCAAAAGCCCCAGCCAGCCGATCGGCCACAGCAGCAGGATCCGAAAGGAAGCCGTCCCCGTCCCGAAGGACAGGGCGACTAGCAGGGACCAGCTTCCCCTCGATACTACGTACCTTCCGCCACACAGCAGCAGAAGGGGTAGACGAGGAAATGCCGGACACAAAAGCACGCCAAGAGGCCCGACGGGCCAACTTGAGAGTCCGGCGGCGAAAGCCTTCGCCCGCCGCATCTCAATCAAGTGGTCCGCGCGCCGGGTGCGGTGGAAGCGGCGCGTCGCCCTCTTCCTCTCGCACACCACCCGGTGACATGCTGGAGTCCACCACGGGACGCTACGCGTCCGCGGGTTACCGGAAGATCGAGGAATACAGCCCTCCGCGACGCCCATCAATACCCGCTCGAAGAACTCCAAGCTCTCATCCACAGAGCCAAAGTTCAACACCGAACGGGCAATGACGGAACGAGCTCGGAAGGATGGCCAGTCAGCCCGCGCAAGGCACCACCTCGGTCGAGACGAGACATCCGGCTGCGGTCCGACCGGCTCAAGACAGACTGGGTAATGATCACTGCCATAAGAGTCCCCCAACACCTTCCACGAAAAATCGAGTAAGTCATCGAGGGACACCAAGGAGAGATCAAAACAGGTAAATGAACCCGTGGGTTCGTGGAAGTAAGTAGGGTCACCGGAATTGAGGCACGCAAAGGAAAGTTCCTCCATTAAGGAGAGTAACATACCAGCAACAGTAGTCGACCGGACATCTCCCCAAGCCGGGTCGCGACTGTTAAAGTCCCCGAGGAGGAGAAACGGTCGAGGCAGTTGCAGTACCAACTCGCGAACCGCGTTGCGAGAAGGAGGGTCATGAGGAGGAATATAAATCGAGCAGGCAGTGTACTGGCGATCTAAAAAGAGCCGCACAGCCACAGCCTGCAAGGAAGTGCGAAGAGGCACACCTCGCGATGGTAACGAATGATGCACATAAATCGCCGCACCCCGCCTGCGTGTGCGCTTATCCGGGGTGCAAGGGAAACCAATATAGCCAGAGAGACGAGGGAGCCCCCGCGCAGCCAGGATAGTCTCCTGGAGACAAACACATGAAGGCCGCTCGCTCTCCAGCAGGGAGGCAAGGTTCTCCCAGTTAGCTAAAAGCCCCCTACAGTTCCAATGCAAAATGGAACTGTAAGGGGAAGCGGCATTATAAGAGGCAGAGAAAACAGAGAAATAGCCACGGACCAAGCTGAGCATCAAACTCAACGGTCCGTAACCAGGGACGGAATCGGCTTCCCCGACTCACCCCGAACGGGGGGGGGGGCCACCGACCCCGCAGCTGCTTCACCCGTAGTAGAACGAGAAGTGGAGAGTAGAACAGGGAGGTCAGAGGGGGGCTCCCTTGGGGGGGGGAGACGACGAGACGGGCCCAGCCGAAACCCCTAACTCCCCACCAGAGGGGGGCCGGGGAGAATCAGATGTCCGAGGGCTCGTCAAACCAGACAAGCACTGACGGGGGGGGGGGGAGGAAAGGTCCACCACAGGTGGGAGAGGTAGATCCAGGAGAGAGACCCGACCACTCTCAGCAGGAGCCGAAGGGAGAGAGACTCCATGAAGAAGGGCCAGGCCCCTCTCGACCGGGTCTATCATGGGAACAGAGTCAGGAATCGAGGGTGTCATGGGGCGGTGTACCTCAACCGACACCGGACACTGGTCGGGGCACCGGGAGGTGACCTCACCAGCCCTCCGTATAGAGGGGGGGAGTCCCGAGCGGATCAGGAGCAGCGCGCCGCTTCCCCTCCGGTGAAGAAGGGGAAGAAGGGTGTAGTGAATACTCTTATTTTAGTTTCAAGATAAATGTTAATTTTACCGTCTTGAATTTCGGAATAGTATAAATTCATTTTAAATTAGTTACCCCATTATAATTCAATTGTGAACCACATTAATACTAATTTTATGTATACTATATTATTTTATTGTATGTAAACATAATTAATTATATATCACAATTGTCAGTTAATTATTTATATTCAAATATTTATTTTAATCTAATACCATGTCCATTTTACAAATAAATAATAGAAAACCAAAGGTTATATTTTCCACCTTTGGTACTGTCGCAGTTTCGCCTAACGGACTCAATACGGCTAGTGAGATAATCACTGGTTGGCACTTAACTAGCGGCAGTGCTTATGGCTACATCATCCAGGTTAACCTATACCGGATAGATGCGCTACGGTCCCAAGCCGTAGTAGCTTGCCTAGGCCAACGACGACGACGTAAACCAACAATTGGTGACCCCGGAGCTGGATTACCCCTTCTACCCGAACGACTAGGACTAGACTGTAATGTCGTTCGTGCCCATCACCCCCTTCACCCGAACGACTAGGACTAGACTGTAACGTCGTTCGTGCCCACCACCCACTTCACCCGAGCGACTAGGACCAGACTGTAACGTCGTTCGTGCCCATCACCCCCTTCACCCGAGCGACTAGGACCAGACTGTAACGTCGTTCGTGCCCATCACCCCCTTCACCCGAGCGACTAGGACCAGACTGTAATGTCGCTCGTGCCCTCTGCCCCTCACCCCTGCCCGTGCGCTCTGTGCCTGCGCTCGTCTCAACCTCCACTCCTTCGTTGGTAACTTGTCGTCTTGCTTGTACGTCAGCAAGCATAGGAGAAGATGCCTGACGACGCTGGTGCCATCTCCCACTTGAGCGTAAAGCTCCCCGTCTTCTGGCGGGTGATCCATTTATTTGGTTCCACCAAGTGGAATCACAATTCAACTTGGAAGGATCACCGCTAGCAGGACAAAATACGATCATGTTTTGTCCTCTCTACCAGCGAGCATCATCTCTGAAGTCCGTGACGTCATCGTATCTACTTCCACGAGTGAACCCGTACAACGATCTGAAGTCTGCCATCCTGTGCCGCACCACTGTCTCCGAGCGTGAGAAACTACATCAGTTAATCTCAAAAGAAGAACTTGGAGACCGTAAGCCCACTCAAATGCTGAGGGCTATGCAGTGCGCTCTAGGCGAACGCGCACAAACCTTCGATAAGGACATCTTTAGACAGTTGTTCTTGCAGAAACTTCCTCCATCAGCTCAGCGTGTCTTGGCCACTATGGATCCTGCTACTCCAGTTGATAAACTAGCAGAAACTGCCGACAAAGTAGTGGAGATTGACACAGCTCCGGTCAACAACGTGAACACACAATCGGAACTGGAGTTGAAAGTGGAAGAGTTAAGTCAACAACTCAACCACGTTTGTTCTCTGCTACAAAATCAACGGCAAAGAAGCCATTCTCGTCGAGATTTACGAAGAGGCATCGTTCGAGTTCCGGGAAGATCTGCTTCTACCACTCGAAATTTGGAAAGAAGGCTAGGAAGTGCATCTCCCCTTGCAATTTTTCGTCGGGAAACCCCAGCAGCGAGTCCTAATGGCGTCTAGTACTCGCACTGCCAACCTGTTATTCATAAAGGACAGGAACTCTGGTGTCAATTTCTTGGTTGATACCGGAGCGTCAGTCAGTGTATTCCCTCAAAAATCTGGTCATACGCACTCGGAATCTCCGCCTCTATACGCTGCTAACGGTTCACGCATACCCACGTACGGTACTCAGTCGCGTGAACTAAACTTGGGCCTTCACCGATCCTTCAAGTGGATTTTCATCTGTGCTCAAGTGCAGCATCCCATAATCGGCGCTGACTTCCTCCAGCATTTCAAACTCCTGGTGGATCTTGACAAGCGACGCTTATGCGACCAGGCCACACTGCTTTCTGTTCTTGCCAAACAGGTTGCCCTTCCGGACGCCTCGAACTCTGCACTTTCCCTCGTTCCCCCTAATTCCATGTACCAGTGCCTTTTCCAGCGATATCCAGGAATTCTTCAACCGATGCAGATGGTGATACCATTAAGCACACCATTACCCATCACATTACAACAAAAGGTCCCCCTGTGTTTGCAAAACCCAGACGTCTTGCCCCGGACAAACTGAAAGCTGCCAAATCGGAATTCCAGCTTATGCTGGATCTTGGGATAATAAGACCTTCCAAAAGCAGTTGGTCCTCTCCCCTACACCTGGTCCAGAAGAAGTCAGGAGACTGGAGACCATGTGGGGATTACCGGTTTTTACATTCGACAACCATCCCGGACCGATATCCGGTACCAAATGTCCAAGACTTTACTTCTCTCTCCACGGCAAATCTATCTTCAGTAAAATAGATCTCGTTAAGGCTTTCCACCACATTCCCGTAGAGCCTTCGGATATTCCCAAGACTGCAGTTTGTACACCATTTGGGTTATTCGAATTTGTGAAGATGCCGTTCGGGCTACGGAATGCTGCGCAAACCTTTCAGAGGTTTATAGATGAGGTCACCAGAGGCTTAGACTTTGTTTATGCCTACATCGATGATTTGCTTGTGGCCAGCTCAACGGAAGAGGAACATAAGGAACATCTTTCACTCCTCTTTCAACGCTTAGAACAATACGGTGTTACTATTAATGCATCTAAGTGTGTGTTTGCACAGCCAACCTTGGAATTTCTTGGTCACACGATTTCGCAGCACGGAATTACCCCCCTTCAGGACAAGTGTGAAGTGATAAAAAATTACCCTGTGCCAATAATCAGCGTGAGTTACGTCGGTTTCTAGGTTTGGTAAATTATTACCACAAGTTCATTAAAAACTGTGCTAGTGTTCTTGCTCCTCTACACGCTATCACACACAAACGCAAGGTAACGAAATTGGTATGGTGTAGCGATAGTTTACAGGCGTTCGACAATGCCAAAATGCTATCAATAGTGCATTATCTCTGTCATTTCCTATCAGTAATGCCCCCCTAACTCTGACGGTCGATGCATCAGATGTTGCGATCGGTGGGATGTTGGAACAAACCATTAACGGTCAACAAGCACCCATCGCGTTTTACTCGAAAAAGCTGCAGCCAGCCCAAACGCGTTATAGTGCTTTCGGACGTGAACTTCTTGCTATTTACTTAAACGTGAAGCATTTTCAACATTTCCTTGAAGGCCGAGAGTTTTGTGTTTTTACCGACCACAAACCTTTGGTCACTGTCTTCAATAAAAACAGCTGTAACCACTCTCCCAGAGTCATCAGGCAACTCGATTATATCTCGCAATTTACCACAGATATCCGCCACAAAAGGTGTCTTGAACACTCCAGCGGATGCACTCTCAAGAATAGAGATTACTTCTGTTACCCTCAGCTCTACACTGTGGAATGCTATTGCACAGGATCAAGATAAGGATACGGAACTACAAGACCTGCTCAGAGAAGACTCCACTCACTCACTTTCCCTCAAGAAAATGAGTATGCCAGGATTGTCTGTGCCCCTCTATTGCGACGTATCAACAGCTGCTATTCGCCCTTATGTCCCTCCATGTCACAGAAAAGCAGTCTTCACGGATCTTCATAAGCCCTCCCATCCTGGTATCCGTGCTTCGCAACACCTGGTTACCTCTCGTTTTTGTTTGGCCCTCGATGCGGAAGGATGTCAAACATTGGACCAAAACGTGCCTTGCCTGCCAGCGTGCCAAAGTCCAAAGGCACACCAGGTCCCCCTTTGACGCATTTCCGCCCCCGTCCCAGCGATTTGAGGTCATTCATGTAGACATTGTTGGCCCTCTTCCAGTGATTCAAGGCCAACGTTATCTGCTCACCTGTCTCGACCGCTTTTCCAGATGGCCTGAAGCCATCCCACTTCCTGATATCCAAGCGGACACTGTTGCAAGAGCCTTTCTTCATGGATGGGTATCAAGATTTGGATTGCCGACAAAAGTCATCACTGACCAAGGTCGCCAATTTGAGTCTTCGCTTTGGAAGAAGTTTACCAGCTTGTTGGTACAGTACATGCGCATACCTGTGCGTATCATCCGCAAGCTAACGGCCTCGTCGAACGCTTCCATCGCCAGCTGAAGTCATCCCTTATGTGTCACGAAGACTCCCATTGGATGGATAAGCTTCCACTCGTGTTGCTTGGTATTCGCTCTGCATTTAAGAGTGATCTGAAGACTACAGCGGCTGAACTAGTCTATGGAACAACACTGCGGCTACCAGGTGGCTACTTCACTGCAGGGATAAGTCATGTAATCCTACGGAATTCGCTCAAACACTTTCCTCTCACATGCAGTCCCTTCAGCCTGTTCCCCCTCGATTGACTAGCCAACAGAACATCTTTATTTCCCCAGCCCTCCAGTCTTGCACCCACGTTTTCGTTCGTGTACCTGTCCCAAAACTGCCTCTCCAATGTCCATATGACGGACCCTATGAAGTTCTCCGACGTACGCGCAAATCATTTCTCATCCAGCGCGGTTCCAAGGTCGACAAGGTTTCTATCGATCGTCTTAAGCCTGCGTTTTTGGAATCAACCTTAAGTGAGGTACAAGTAGCTACCAAAAAGGTTCAGCGGAAATCTGTGTCGTTCGGAACTCTTTGAACTTCCTCTCTGGTGGGGGAGTGTGTAGTGAATACTCTTATTTTAGTTTCAAGATAAATGTTAATTTTACCGTCTTGAATTTCGGAATAGTATAAATTCATTTTTAAATTAGTTACCCCATTATAATTCAATTGTGAACCACATTAATACTAATTTTATGTATACTATATTATTTTATTGTATGTAAACATAATTAATTATATATCACAATTGTCAGTTAATTATTTATATTCAAATATTTATTTTAATCTAATACCATGTCCATTTTACAAATAAATAATAGAAAACCAAAGGTTATATTTTCCACCTTTGGTACTGTCGCAGTTTCGCCTAACGGACTCAATACGGCTAGTGAGATAATCACTGGTTGGCACTTAACTAGCGGCAGTGCTTATGGCTACATCATCCAGGTTAACCTATACCGGATAGATGCGCTACGGTCCCAAGCCGTAGCTTGCCTAGGCCAACGACGACGACGTAAACCAACAAGGGGAAGCAGGGCGAGCAGCAGTCAGGATCGGGTCGGAAGGACTCCGACTCCGACCACGGCGACGCTTCCTCCTCCCCTTCGGGGCATCACCTTCCCCACCCGAGAGACGAGTAGGCAAGGATCCAGACCCCAAGGCCGGAGAGGGAGAAGGGGCACTTGTAGGCAGGGAATTAGATGGGATGTCTGAAAGTGAGGCAGAGGAACAAGAAGGACCCGCGGCGCCAGGAGGACCACCAACCCCCGGAACTTCCAGGGGGGGCACCACTCCGGTAGACGCCGGGGTAGCACGGGAGGGGCCCGAGGACCCGCCAGGGCCAAGAGCCGCAGCGTAGGACAACCCCCGCCGCGGCTCCCGGTCACGGACCCTATCGCGCGCCTCCCGCGCACTAAGGAATTCGGTAGTCCTTAAGGACCGCACCTCGAATTCAAACTTGAAAACGGGGCAGTCCCGAGAGGAGGAAGGGTGGGCCCCCGAGCAGTCCGAGCACCGCGGGGGCTTCGTGCACGGGGTAGGGTGCGCAGGCCCACCGCAGCGGACACATAGCTTACCCTCACGGTGGCACGCAGAGCTAACATGGCCGAACCGGTTGCAGCCAAAGCAGCGAACCGGGTCAGGCACATATGGTCGCACCGAAAACTCACACGACCGGCGATCACCCACGCCCCAGAACACCTGGGCCGGAGGCACAAGGGAGTCAAAGGTCAGGAGCAGACGAGGGGAATATATATATATATATATATATATATATATATATATATAATAAATTGAAAAATAAAATTGTAAGAGAAACATACAAATTTATAAGGAAAAAAGAGAAAAAAAACAAATTTTTATCAAAAGTTTAGCAACCTGCCCTTTTTGTTTAAATCCATTCTGAAGGAATTCAGAGCAACGGGATCGAGTTGAAACAAACCTTTACTCATGTTAAAGTTATTTGTAAGTTGAATTATAGCAGACTCAAGAATATTTCTATTAACAATGTTGCTAGAGTGAAACAAAACTGAAGCATTATTCCAATCAATACAATGGGATAACTCTGACAAATGGACAAAAAGGGCACTGGACAACTGTCCCGATCTAACGGAATATTGATGCTGTTTTAACGCGTTTGCAAATCCTTTCCCGTCTGACCTATGTAAAAGGAATCACATTGCTTACACCCAATTTTATAGATAATGCCTAAATTATTGGTAGGGCTATTTTTTACTATGATGTTTTTCACAATATTGTTATATGAAAAAACCACACTGATATCCAAAAGTTTAAGTACATTAGCAATGCCTAAGAAGCCCGAGAAAAATGGAAGTACTAAAATATTCTTTGACAAGGTGCGAATGTTATTATTCACACGATAGAAGGTTCGTTTAGCCTTATTAAGACAAGATTCCATGAACGCAGATGGGTAACACAGCTCACTTCCAATACCGTTGATATTTTCCAATTCGGCATCGATGTATTCCGGACTGGCGATCCTAAGAGCGCGGAGAAACATTGAGGAAAATATGGCCTTCTTAATTGGGGTGTCATGTCCAGAGTAAAAGTGTACGTAGGACAAATTGTTTGTTTTTTTCCGATAGATACTAAACTTAAAACCTGGGCTATCCCTATGTACACGCACATCCAAAAACGGGAGTGAGTTGTCTTGTTCCACTTCTAAAGTAAACTTAATGGAGGGGACTTGGTCATTTAACTGAAGGAGGATATATATATATATATATATATATATATATATATATACAGTGTTGGGCACTAAAGCGTTAATCCGATAACAGTTAATTAACGAAGTTAACTTTTTTAACGGACTATTAACGGAAGTTAATTTCCATTTATCGTTATCGGACCAGTTAACTTCCGATAACTCGATATTTAGTCTGTTAAAGTCCGTTAACACGTTAACTGCGAGGAGTCATTCACGGAAGATCACCGCTCCGCGAATGAATTCAAACCGCCATAACTTCAGTCTGCTTCCAGATCTCGCAAGGGGAGGTTGTGCGCTTTTTATTGAAGGTAAGAAGGTTCTTTTAACTTAGTAAAAGTCCTATAATATTATATATATATTAATACGTATGGAGATACGTATGGTAAAATGTACGGTTGAGAAAAATTAATTTATAGTAATGACTAATGAATAAGTATTTTTTACACTGCGTTAGTAAATCTCTAAAAAAGTATATATAGTATGTAAAATTTGAATAATAGTTTTTATTCACTGATTGTAATATTGTCGTCGAATTAAATAACAATTGCGTATATTACATAGACAAAATATTTTATAGACAAAATAATTCATGGACAAAATATTTTTATTTTATAGACTTAATAATTCATAGATAAAATATTTTATAGATAAAATAATTACATAGAGAAAAATTACTTCTATTGAAAATTCACAGAAAAAGATTAAGTAAAATAAAATAGTTTATATAACGTGATATTATATATTATATATTATAATATTATTATAATTAATATTATTTTGAATTAATTTTGCTATTTTGTTTGAATTAATATTTTATTAGTTTAGGTACATATTTTACTTTTTTTAGGTTCTTCTGTATTATCGTAACTAGACAGCGTTCAGTTCTCTCTTACCAAACATTCTCTACAACTTTTAAACTTCAACCATGGAGCACCAAAAAGAAGTTCTCGACATTGAGATCGCCTCTGTCTCAGGTACTTCTGAGTCTCAGTCTGACCAGAAGCCTTTCCAAAACCCGTGGCCCCACCTGGAACGCTACTTCAAGCTTAGCCGTCAGGACAAGCACAACAACAAAATACTCTATTTTGAGTGCCAAAAATGCCTCCCGACCAAGAAAATTGTTAAAGGCCATGTCAGCAGCCTTAGTAATTTTACCTTTCAGTTCCCGCCATAATAATTCCACTGGTCACAAACAATTTTGTCACAAGGGTTTTGATGGGTGTTCTAAGTGTACTTTTTCTGCAGAATCTAAATATGAAATCAGATTTTTTCTATCAGGCTTAGTTTACTTGTGACGCTATGTTCATTTTTTCCTCATTTAGCATGATCACCGGATAAAAAAATAATAACATATTATATATAATTAAGTATATAACAATATTATAATATAAAACATTATAAAAATAATAAATATAATAATATATTATATTAATTAATATAACTATAATAAAATATATTAATATTAATATATATGTTGTATTAATTTTTCTGTAAAATTAGTACAATTTATTCCTTTGGGGAGAAAGTTCTGATAATGCTGGCAGGATAAATTTGGTCGGAGCAGCAGACTGTGCAGGTTGAAACATGTTTGTACCTGTTCAGACATGAGCCTAGTTTCTGTGTGTAGAGCAGCTCCAAGTCAGTCTGCTTGTAAATGTCACAGTGTTAACAGCTAGTGTCTGTTGCTTCTTGTTAATTTTACACCAGTGTTGTATTCATATAGATGTTTTGTAATGCCGCGGAACTGTCTGAATCATCCTAATTCCTTTTGTTATGTATGTGGTGATCTAACTTTAAAATCCCAGAAACGTAACTTTACACCATTAGTAAAAAAATGCTATGAACTTTATTTCGGATGTAAAGTAGGCGATCAGGACAAGAGTTGGGCCCCTCACATTTGTTGTGTGACATGTGTGACTACTTACAGGATGGCTAAACGGTTCACGTCACATGCCATTTGCTATTCCAATGATTTGGAGGGAACCCAAAGATCACACAACCGACTGCTATTTCTGCCTGGTAAATACAAAGGGGATCACTTCAAAAACAAAGAGCCTTATGAAATACCCTAATCTACCGTCTGCAATGAGACCAGTTCCCCACAGTGCTCAACTTCCAGTACCAAATCCTCCTGAACATGTAAGTTTAAGTGATGAGGAATCAAACGTAGCTGTAGCATTAGGGTGTACCATTTTTGGGTCATTTTCAAAAAGTCAAGGTCCAGGAGTCTAATGTTGTGCCAAATGATGTCCTAAACACGAATTTAACAAGCATTTTCTAATCCAACAAATTTTGAATCCCCCCACCCCCCTTGAAATTTTGCCCATCCCTTTTCCTAAAAACCCCATATATCTAAAATACTATCAACTTTATCGAAAAATGTTATAGAATAAAAATGATTTAGAATCAAACGTTCTATTAGAAAAGTTCATTAAGATAGAAATTTACGTAATTTTGAAAATTTTCATTTTCTTTTGTCCAAGAGCACCTTATTGTATTAATATAAAATAAGGTGCTTAAGTTACATTATTTATGAGTATATTGTGAGTATAAACCAAATTTAAAAATCCTTTTTTACATTGAATTTTAATAAACAAGCATTGTTTTTACTCTTATTGTTTCTTTTCAGACTGCTTTATTTGAAAAATAAATAAAAAATGAGTCAAACAGCTACAAAACAGCATGACTTTATTCTTGGTCGCTTGCAGGCTATTATGAGTTCATCTAAAATTGTTTTACCATCCAATAAAGATGTTCTAAGCCATTTTATTTATTTACGGAGAATGCAGTATAAGGGTCCAAAAGTTACAAAAGATTCTACTGTTAATGAAGTTCTACAGAAGCTACTAATAATATGGCAAAAAGCATGCATTCCTACTATAGATATTAGTAAAAACCCTAAAGGCAGGAAGATGCTGTTAAATCTAGAAGAAATGCATAATAATTTAATCAAGCACAAAAAAAGAGCAAGCTTTGAAAATGAACTCTCTAATTTCATGAAAATTATGGATTCCCTTTTTGACATCTCTTCTCAAAATGCCGTTGAATTAATCCAAAAAGACCGCATGAGAACTGAGCCTCAGAAAGCATATGATATTTCATTCTTAGAAGATCAAAGAACAAAACGAGAAACATGTTTAGGTTTGCTAGATGCAGATTATGCATCAAAAGTACAGCGCAAGTACATTAGATTAGAGAAAGAGAAGAAACGCAAAGAGAAACATAAATCAGTGAAGCAAGTGAGTGCTACAGCCAGAACATCAGAGACCCTTCTTTCTAGCACGACCAGTTCTGAGACAGACAGCTATGAAGAGTTTCCGACAGAACCTACAGCAGGACCTTCAAATGCTTCCAGCCCCAAAAATATTCTTGCCTCGCCATTGGTTTCCTCCACTGCAGACAGACTTAATCTCTCTATTGGACAACGGACTGTTTTTGCTGCTGCAGTAGCCATTAGGTGTGGCAAGGATATTGAAAAACTGTCTCTCTCCAGGACCACATCTGCAAGAGCCGCTCGAAAGACAAGAAAACGAAAATATGAAACTTGCATCAAGGATTTTACTCCTCCTGATCACTGCCTAGTACATTGGGATAGCAAGCTGCTTACTAAATCATGTTCAGAACAAGAAGACCGCCTTGCAATACTTGTTACTGGATACCCAAATGTAGAAAAACTTTTATCAGTTTCTATAATAGATGATTCCACTGGATTGTCTCAAGCCACTTCTGTATTTCAAAGTATTGAAAAATGGAACTTGAAGCAAAATGTCTTTGGAGTATCATTTGATACCACTGCATCCAATTCAGGATGGATGAAAGGTTCCTGTAAGTTACTTGAAGAACTTTTGCAAAAGAAATTGATTTGGTTAGCATGCCGCCATCATGTGGCTGAAAGAGTTTTGTGTGCTGTGTATGAAACCATTTTTGGCCCAAGTAAATCTCCTGAGTTTGAGTTATTCAAAGAATTTCGCGAGTCTAAATGGAAGAAAATTAATACGAAATCTACATACAATGTTCTTGATGTTAAATCAAGGTATCAAAGAGGCCTAAAGGAAGAATGTGTAGAATTTATGACCCAATGTTTAAGAAAATCTGACTGCTTTCCACGTGATGACTATAAGGAAGTTGCTGAAACAACTTTAATGCTTTTAGGAGAGGTTTCCAGAGAAAACAGTCATTGGCGGAAACCTGGTGCAATGCACCGTGCCAGGTGGATGGCAATGGTTTTGTATACAAATAAAATGTATGCTTTTGCCCACCAAGCATCATATGATGAATCATTGATTAAGAAATTAAAGAGAATGTGTCTATTTAATGCATTAATTTATGGAAAATACTGGCTTTTATGTTCTAATTCACTAGATAGTCCAGCTAATGATCTGAAGTTTTATCATGATTTGGTGAATTACAAGAATGAAGATAGGGAAGTTGCAAATGCTGCTTTGAAATCTTTTGCCAATCATTACTGGTATTTGACGGAGGAAGTGGTCCCTTTGAGTTTCTTTGGATCGCTAAGTAATGATGAAAAAGATAAGATCGCAAAATCCTTAAACAAATATCCAGTTCCAGAAAATTATGTATGTGGGCAACCTGTTTTCCCCATTTTAAAGGAAGACACAAAGCTTCATCAGCTAGTAGGTCCAATTTCATGGCATTTATTTCAATGCTGTGGGTCAAAACCAGACTCATGGATAAAGAAACCAGCATCAACATGGGAAGAGGTCGATGACTACAACAAACTAAAAAACATTCTTTCATCTATTAGAGTAGTCAATGATACCGCTGAAAGAGGAATCAAGCTGGTTCAAGACTTTCATGACAAATGTCAAAATGAAGAAGAATTTCAAGGTCTTTTGCAAATTGTGGAAGAGAATAGAAGACTAATTCCTGATCCTAGTAAAGAGACTCTTAAAAGAATGAAACTCAGTAAAGAATAGTTCATTAACAGATAGATTAGGTATTTTTATTTGCAGATTGTTTTAATTTAGAAGAGGCTGATTTTTTTTTTATTAAATATACCATAAATTGTCTTTTCTTATTTTTATGTTTAAAAAGCTCTTATATCAATGATTTCTAATTAGGAAACTTGTTTCTTTTTATTTTTTTGAGGAAAGTGTTGAATAAAGGAAAAAAAAACGATGGGACCTCACAACTATAGATAAAGTGTTAATTTTTAGCTTTATTTTATATATATATAGTTTTGAGGTTGTCCTCACTTTGTATAGGCTAGTTATAATAAAAACTAATTATGATTTGCATTATAACTAGCAAATACAAAGCCCATCGCCGCGAAGCTGCATTGGGGTGATGCTTCAAAGGTGGCGGTAACACCTTATTTAAGAAGAAGGCACTGCAAGCAAAAAAAAATTTTAATTTAAATTTTTAAAAAATAAATGAAAATTTTCAAAATTAAGTAAATTTCTATTTTGATGAACTTTTCTAATAGAACTTTTGATTCTAAATAATTTTTATTCTATAACATGTTTCGATAAAGTTGATAGTGTTTGAGATATATGGGGATTTTAGGAAAAGGGGATGCGCAAAATTTCAAGGGGGGGTGGGGGGGATTCAAAATTTGTCGGATTAGAAAATGCCTGTAAAATTCGTGTTTAGGACATCATTTGGCACAACATTAGACTCCTGGACCTTGACTTTTTGAAAATGACCCAAAAATGGTACACCCTACTGTAGCATATCACGAGGAAAAAGATGAAGACATTTCTGATCCAACATTCCAGGCTACCTGTTCCTCCAATGAACCACATTTACTGTCACAAGGAGATCTAAATGACCTAGTTCGTGATTTGAAATTATCTAAGAAGCAGGCTGAACTTTTAGGTTCAAGATTAAAGGGTTGGAATCTACTGCAACGTGACACTAAAGTTTGTTTTTTCCGCAGCCGCCATGATGAATTCAAAGAATGGTTCTCCCATGAAGATGGACTTGTGTTTTGTAAAGATGTTAATTCAGTCATGGGGGCTCTTGGTCATGAACATAACGTGGATGAGTGGCGATTGTTCATTGACTCCTCAAAAGTCAGCTTGAAAGCAGTCCTTCTTCACAACGGAAATAAATTTCCTTCTGTACCTATTGCACATGCTGCAAACATGAAAGAGTCATACGACAACATGAAGTTGCTTTTAGAAAAATTTCAGTATCAGAAATATAAGTGGAATATCTGTGGAGATCTGAAGGTCATTGCACTTTTGCTAGGGTTGCAGCTAGGTTACACCAAGTACTGTTGTTTTTTATGTGAGTGGGACAGTAGGGACAAGCAAAACCACTACGTTAAGAAGGATTGGCCAAAACGCACCTCACTTGTTCCAGGCAAGAAAAATGTTGTGAATATGTGAATAGTTCACTTGTTGACCCTGAGAAAGTGTACCTTCCTCCTTTGCATATCAAGCTTGGACTTATGAAAAACTCTGTTAAAGCGATGGATAAAGCGCAAACAGGATTCACATACTTGAGAAATAAGTTTCCCCGGATCAGTGATGCCAAGATTAAAGAAGGCATTTTTGTAGGCCCTCGGGCCTCGGATCAGAGAATTGTTAAGAGATGAGAGATTTGAAGGAGAGTTGAATGAAGTTGAGAAAGCTGCGTGGCAGAGTTTCAAAAGTGTCTGCACATTTTTTTTGAGAAATCACAAGGCCGAAAACTATCCTGAAATAGTAGGAGATCTTCTTAAGTCTTACCAAGCAATGGGGTGCAATATGTCATTAAAGGTTCATTTCTTGGACTCTCACTTGGACTTTTTTCCGGAAAACCTGGGTGCGGTAAGCGACGAACATGGTGAGCGTTTTCATCAGGATATTTCTGCCATGGAAAACCGTTACCAAGGCAAATGGAGCCCCAGTATGCTGGCTGACTATTGCTGGACTCTTAAGAGAGACATGCCTGAGGCAAAGCACAGCAGAAAATCAAAACAAGCTACTTTTTAAACTACAGGTATGTCTTTTCGATCATATTTTAATAAGTATGTAACTATATGGGTTTTTAAAAATTAAATTGCATGTCACACAAAAACCAGACCTGATAGAGAAATTTTAAAAACTTATTTGGATTCAGCACAGAAAATACTATAAGAATAAGGTATTTTCATTCTTGGGACACGAAAAAATTTTTTTTTGGTTGCCCAGTGAATTCTCTGGTAAATTAAAATTTAGTTAATGGTTAGTGGTTACAAGGGTTTCAAAACATGTAATCAGTACATTTTTTATTAAAAATAAAAAAAAAAGTTATTAAGCAAAAAAGTTGCAAAACTTGATAAAAATACAGTTAAATACCTATTTATTGTTGGATTTTGCATAAATAAACATTTTCTATGGGTTTTAAAGCTTTTTTCCTTGATTTTTTTTAAATGTTAGTAAAGAAAGTTATCGTTAACGGATTATCGTTAACTTCCGTTAACTTTGTAGTAAAATTATCGGATTATCGTTATCGGAGTTAAAAATTGGGGTTAACGGATTATCGTTATCGAAGTTAACTTTTTGGTTAACGGTGCCCATCACTGTATATATATATATATATATGTTGGTTTTCGTCGTCGTCGTCGTTGGGCCTAGGCAAGCTACGGCTTGGGACCGTAGCGCATCTATCCGGTATAGGTTAACCTGGATGATGTAGCCATAAGCACTGCCGCTGGTTAAGTGCCAACCAGTGATTATCTCACTAAGCCGTATTGAGTCCGTTAGGCGAAACTGCGACAGTACCAAGGATGGAAAATATAACCCTTGGATTTCTATTATTTATTTGCAAAATGGACATGGTATTAGATTAAAATAATTATTTGAATATAAATAATTAACTGACAATTGTGATATATAATTAATTATGTTTACATACAATAAAATAATACAGTATACATAAAATTAGTATTAATGTGGTTTACAATTGAATTATGATGGGTAACTAATTTAAAATGAATTTATAGCTATTCCGAAATTCAAGACGGTAAAATTAACATTTATCTTGAAACTAAAATAAGAGTATTCACTACACACTCCCCCACCAGAGAGGAAGTTCAAAGAGTTCCGAACGACACAGATTTCCCCTGGACCTTTTTGGTAGCTACATGTACCTCGCTTAAGGTTGATTCCAAAAACGCAGGCTTAAGACGATCGATAGAAACCTTGTCGACCTTGGAACCGCGCTGGATGAGAAATGATTTGCGCGTACGTCGGAGAACTTCATAGGGCCCGTCATATGGACATCGGAGAGGCCGTTTTGGGACAGGTACACGAACGAAAACGTGGGTGCAAGACTGGAGGGCTGGGGAAACAAAGATGTTCTGTTGGCTAGTCAATCGAGGGGGAACAGGCTGAAGGGACTGCATGTGAGAGGAAAGTGTTTGAGCGAATTCCGTAGGATCACATGACTTATCCCCTGCAGTGAAGTAGCCACCTGGTAGCCGCAGTGTTGTTCCATAGACTAGTTCAGCCGCTGTAGTCTTCAGATCACTCTTAAATGCAGAGCGAATACCAAGCAACACGAGTGGAAGCTTATCCATCCAATGGGAGTCTTCGTGACACATAAGGGATGACTTCAGCTGGCGATGGAAGCGTTCGACGAGGCCGTTAGCTTGCGGATGATACGCACAGGTATGCGCATGTACTGTACCCAACAAGCTGGTAAACTTCTTCCAAAGCGAAGACTCAAATTGGCGACCTTGGTCAGTGATGACTTTTGTCGGCAATCCAAATCTTGATACCCATCCATGAAGAAAGGCTCTTGCAACAGTGTCCGCTTGGATATCAGGAAGTGGGATGGCTTCAGGCCATCTGGAAAAGCGGTCGAGACAGGTGAGCAGATAACGTTGGCCTTGAATCACTGGAAGAGGGCCAACAATGTCTACATGAATTACCTCAAATCGCTGGGATGGGGGCGGAAATGCGTCAAAGGGGACCTGGTGTGCCTTTGGACTTTGGCACGCTGGCAGGCAAGGCACGTTTTGGTCCAATGTTTGACATCCTTCCGCATCGAGGGCCAAACAAAGCGAGAGGTAACCAGGTGTTGCGAAGCACGGATACCAGGATGGGAGGGCTTATGAAGATCCGTGAAGACTGCTTGTCTGTGACATGGAGGGACATAAGGGCGAATAGCAGCTGTTGATACGTCGCAATAGAGGGGCACAGACAATCCTGGCATACTCATTTTCTTGAGGGAAAGTGAGTGAGTGGAGTCTTCTCTGAGCAAGGTCTTGTAGTTCCGTATCCTTATCTTGATCCTGTGCAATAGCATTCCACAGTGTAGAGCTGAGGGTAACAGAAGTAATCTCTATTCTTGAAAGTGCATCCGCTGGAGTGTTCAAGACACCTTTGATGTGGCGGATATCTGTGGTAAATTGCGAGATATAATCGAGTTGCCTGATGACTCTGGGAGAGTGGTTACAGCTGTTTTTATTGAAGACAGTGACCAAAGGTTTGTGGTCGGTAAAAACAAAACTCTCGGCCTTCAAGGAAATGTTGAAAATGCTTCACGTTTAAGTAAATAGCAAGAAGTTCGCGTCCGAAAGCACTATAACGCGTTTGGGCTGGCTGCAGCTTTTTCGAGTAAAACGCGATGGGTGCTTGTTGACCGTTAATGGTTTGTTCCAACACCCCACCGATCGCAACATCTGATGCATCGACCGTCAGAGTTAGGGGGCATCACTGATAGGAAATGACAGAGACAATGCACTATTGATAGCATTTTTGGCATTGTCGAACGCCTGTAAACTATCGCTACACCATACCAATTTCGTTACCTTGCGTTTGTGTGTGATCATAGCGTGTAGAGGAGCAAGAACACTGGCACAGTTTTTAATGAACTTGTGGTAATAATTTACCAAACCTAGAAACCGACGTAACTCACGCTGATTATTTGGCATAGGGTAATTTTTTATCACTTCACACTTGTCCTGAAGGGGGGTAATTCCGTGCTGCGAAATCGTGTGACCAAGAAATTCCAAGGTTGGCTGTGCAAACACACACTTAGATGCATTAATAGTAACACCGTATTGTTCTAAGCGTTGAAAGAGGAGTGAAAGATGTTCCTTATGTTCCTCTTCCGTTGAGCTGGCCACAAGCAAATCATCGATGTAGGCATAAACAAAGTCTAAGCCTCTGGTGACCTCATCTATAAACCTCTGAAAGGTTTGCGCAGCATTCCGTAGCCCGAACGGCATCTTCACAAATTCGAATAACCCAAATGGTGTACAAACTGCAGTCTTGGGAATATCCGAAGGCTCTACGGGAATGTGGTGGAAAGCCTTAACGAGGTCTATTTTACTGAAGATAGATTTGCCGTGGAGAAGAGAAGTAAAGTCTTGGACATTTGGTACCGGATATCGGTCCGGGATGGTTGTCGAATTCAAAAACCGGTAATCCCCACATGGTCTCCAGTCTCTGACTTCTTCTGGACCAGGTGTAGGGGAGAGGACCAACTGCTTTTGGAAGGTCTTATTATCCCAAGATCTATCATAAGCTGGAATTCCGATTTGGCAGCTTTCAGTTTGTCCGGGGCAAGACGTATGGGTTTTGCAAACACAGGGGGACCTTTTGTTGTAATGTGATGGGTAATGGTGTGCTTAATGGTATCACCCATCTGCATCGGTTGAAGAATTCCTGGATATCGCTGGAAAAGGCACTGGTACATGGAATTAGGGGAACGAGGGAAAGTGCAGAGTTCGAGGCGTCCGGAAGGGCAACCTGTTTTGGCAAGAACAGAAAGCAGTGTGGCCTGGTCGCATAAGCGTCGCTTGTCAAGATCCACCAGGAGTTTGAAATGCTGGAGGAAGTCAGCGCCGATTATGGGATGCTGCACTTGAGCACAGATGAAAATCCACTTGAAGGATCGGTGAAGGCCCAAGTTTAGTTCACGCGACTGAGTACCGTACGTGGGTATGCGTGAACCGTTAGCAGCGTATAGAGGCGGAGATTCCGAGTGCGTATGACCAGATTTTTTAGGGAATACACTGACTGACGCTCCGGTATCGACCAAGAAATTGACACCAGAGTTCCTGTCCTTTATGAATAACAGGTTGGCAGTGCGAGTACTAGACGCCATTAGGACTCGCTGCTGGGTTTTCCGACGAAAAATTGCAAGGGGAGATGCACTTCCTAGCCTTCTTTCCAAATTTAGAGTGGTAGAAGCAGATCTTCCCGGAACTCGAACGATGCCTCTTCGTAAATCTTGACCAAGAATGGCTTCTTTGCCGTTGATTTTGTAGCAGAGAACAAACGTGGTTGAGTTGTTGACTTAACTCTTCCACTTTCAACTCCAGTTCCGATTGTGTGTTCACGTTGTTGACCGGAGCTGTGTCAATCTCCTCTACTTTGTCGGCAGTTTCTGCTAGTTTATCAACTGGAGTAGCAGGATCCATAGTGGCCAAGACACGCTGAGCTGATGGAGGAAGTTTCTGCAAGAACAACTGTCTAAAGATGTCCTTATCGAAGGTTTGTGCGCGTTCGCCTAGAGCGCACTGCATAGCCCTCAGCATTTGAGTGGGCTTACGGTCTCCAAGTTCTTCTTTTGAGATTAACTGATGTAGTTTCTCACGCTCGGAGACGGAGACAGTGGTGCGGCACAGGATGGCAGACTTCAGATCGTTATATGGGTCCTCACTCGTGGAAGTAGACACGATGACGTCACGGACTTCAGAGATGATGCTCGCTGGTAGAGAGGACAAAACATGATCGTATTTTGTCCTGCTAGCGGTGATCCTTCCCAAGTTGAATTGTGATTCCACTTGGTGGAACCAAATAAATGGATCACCCGGCCAGAAGACGGGGAGCTTTACGCTCAAGTGGGAGATGGCACCAGCGTCGTCAGGCATCTTCTCCTATGCTTGCTGACGTACAAGCAAGACGACAAGTTACCAACGAAGGAGTGGAGGTTGAGACGAGCGCAGGCACGAGCGCACGGGCAGGGTGAGGGGCAGAGGGCACGAGCGACGTTACAGTCTGGTCCTAGTCGCTCGGGTGAAGGGGGTGATGGGCACGAACGACTTTACAGTCTAGTCCTAGTCGTTCGGGTAAAAGGGGGGAATCCAACTCCGGGGTCACCAATTGTTGGTTTTCGTCGTCGTCGTCGTTGGGCCTAGACAAGCTACGGCTTGGGACCGTAGCGCATCTATCCGGTATAGGTTAACCTGGATGATGTAGCCATAAGCACTGCCGCTAGTTAAGTGCCAACCAGTGATTATCTCACTAGCCGTATTGAGTCCGTTAGGCGAAACTGCGACAGTACCAAGGATGGAAAATATAACCCTTGGATTTCTATTATTTATTTGCAAAATGGACATGGTATTAGATTAAAATAATTATTTGAATATAAATAATTAACTGACAATTGTGATATATAATTAATTATGTTTACATACATAAAATAATACAGTATACATAAAATTAGTATTAATGTGGTTTACAATTGAATTATGATGGGTAACTAATTTAAATGAATTTATAGCTAT
Source organism: Bathynomus jamesi (assembly GCA_023014485.1). Classification (NCBI taxonomy): domain Eukaryota; kingdom Metazoa; phylum Arthropoda; class Malacostraca; order Isopoda; family Cirolanidae; genus Bathynomus; species Bathynomus jamesi. The sequence goes on from JAJOZX010000402.1 coordinate 1,285,162, forward strand.
TCCGAAATTCAAGACGGTAAAATTAACATTTATCTTGAAACTAAAATAAGAGTATTCACTACATATATATATATTATATATATATATATATATATATGGGCAGGAAAGCTTATTGCTCAAGTTAGGAATCTGGTGGATACTGAGATGTATCCGACAGCCTCCAAGTGTATCTCTCTTAGTAAATTAGTTACAAAACGTTTTTTTTTTCTTTGCCGATGTGGCATCGGAGAGTAACAGCATTCAGAAAGAACCTTTTTAAGAATAAAAATTATGAACACAGGGTATATACTAAAATTGAAGACATTTACATTACATAATTAAAGCAAACAAAAAAGAATCGCAATAATACAAATATTAAAACATCAAATTCTAAACAATATAATAAAATATAAAAGTTACAAGACAAGTCGGGCTGTACTCATCAAAAGGTAATGTATCTCTAACAGAAGCGAGGTTCGAGTCGACTTGTCATACAAATAACATCGCTTTTTAGGAAACGAACGTACGAATACATTTGATCGTTTAGAAAGGGTCAATGTGGGTGTAGAATTGTAATTTTATAAGGAGTAATCCTAGCCAAGAAGAGTATCTTCTTGACATATATATATAAGAGTAGTAGTGAAACCGAAATGTTTCCATTACAAAAAGCAAAGGTTTTTTTCAGGAGCTGTACGTTGATGGTGAAATTCTTATAATAATAATGATGATAATCTTTATTGGTAGGAGATAAATCCCATAAAAAAGTATACGATTCATCAAAGTAACGAACGATACAACTAAATTAAACAAATTTAAAAACTAAAAATTTAAGGCAATAAAAATAACACTATTGGAACTAAAAATAATATATGTAATGAAATGAATAATAAAAATAATAAAGTTAATAATGAAAAACTACCCAAAGCTTAGGCCGGATTAAAGGAATGCGAGGCCCTAGGGGCCTAGGCCATAATTTTGGTGGAGGCCCTTATGCGATCATCAGTTAGGTAAGCTGAAAAATTGTTTACTAATAAAATTTGACTGAGGAAATACAAAATGCGGGTAATTCCAAATGTACATTGAAATATATCAACACTATATTGTTTAATATTAAATACTTGCTGACCAAAACATGAGATTTAAAACAACAAAACGTAAAGGCTGTGTGTATGAAGTCAAGTCATAAGTCACACAATTTTTCCTGAGCAACACTGGAGTGCAATTCACTTTTCACTTGCTTCAACACTGAAGCATAATTTTGGTGGAGGCCCTTATGCGATCATCAGTTAGGTAAGCTGAAAAATTGTTTACTAATAAAATTTGACTGAGGAAATACAAAATGCGGGTAATTCCAAATGTACATTGAAATATATCAACACTATATTGTTTAATATTAAATACTTGCTGACCAAAACATGAGATTTAAAACAACAAAACGTAAAGGCTGTGTGTATGAAGTCAAGTCATAAGTCACACAATTTTTCCTGAGCAACACTGGAGTGCAATTCACTTTTCACTTGCTTCAACACTGAAAAGGATCTTTCTCCTTCTGTGTTTGCGGCTGGCAACGTCAGATAAATCTGGAGAGCTATTTCGACATCGGGAATTGTTTGAGTTATTCCATATTTTCGGATGTGGGTCAAACAACTAAAAGGTGTACATGCACTTTCTTTCCCCTGTTTTGATGCAATAATCTGCCGCATGTAGCCGGAAAAGTGAACTAATTCTTCTGCAACTCTGTCATTTTTGGAAAAGAACATAACACCAAATCTCTCTTGAAAGCTTGCATACAATTCCTTTCTGCAGTGTAATTCAGACAATAATGAATCGAGAATCACGAGGAATGTCATTATTCGAAACTTCTCTCTTGGTAACAGTTCAACCTCATTGTCAATATCTTCGAAGTTCCGCTTTCTCTGTCTTGATCTCTAATGTTCAGCGCGGTAGCTGTGGTCATCTACCAATAATTTGGCTTTGTCTTCAAAGATTTGGAAGTCCTCCCGGAGAGTCTGAATAAAGCTTACCAATCCGTCGTACAACATAACACACGTTGAAAGTTCTATCTCAACTATTTGCAGACTTTTGTTGGTGGCATTAAATCCCATCAATATCAAATCACCCCCCCCCCCCAAAAAAAACATAAAAACGCCATCTCAAGTTCCTGCATGTTGGATGCCAAATGAGATGCTTCACTTCTCGTTCATGATGTCTGGTTTTCATCATTTGACAGCTTGAACAACATACATATAATTTCGGGATAATTTTCTTTCAAGGCACGAGTAGCATCAGCTCTAGTAGACCATCATGTGGTGGACAAAAACTTTATAATTACTCCATGAACTACTGCACTAAGTACTCTCCAGCGTTGTGTTGAAGCCGAAAGGAAGGTGTATAAGGCTTGGCACAAAGCCAAAGAATGAAACTGCGTTCACACAACATTCTGCAGCACATGTGCCAACAAAGATTTAGGAAGTGGGCTGAACAAGGTCTTTGATTTTCGTTTGAATGCCCCTGTATTTTCCTGACATATTAGTTGCGTTATCATAGCTCGGTCCTGGTTAAGTGTCCTCTATACCAACCGCAACACGATTGCCTCATAAGTCAAAGAATGCACTGCACTCGAAACCTGTCGCTAAATCGTCCGACTACAAAGAAACTTAGTCACCGTTACGTAGAGGGCGGGGCCCCTCAAAGCGCGGGGCCCTAGCCATGGCCTATCTGTCCCTGCCCAAAGCTAAAACTAGAAAATAAAAATTACATGTAATGAAAATGCGAATGTTGCTGTTAAGTGGAGCGATAGGCAAACACTTTTATACGAAGAAGTCCATAGTCTAGACCAGTGGTTCCCAACCTCGGGTCGCGGGGGTCCTCAAGTAGGGTCGCGAACATTCACTATAATCACTATTTCTTAAATCAATTTATATTTATATACATATTTAAATTTTATAAGCCTGAGGGTCGGGAGGTCCTGTTGGTGGCCAATTTAGGGTCGCAGCAAAAAAAGGTTAGGAACCACTGGTCTAGGCTCAAGAAGACAAAGTAGGACCGATAAATAGCTTGGACAATTGGATTGTCTGCGTTTTAAATTATTTGCATTGCACTGTATTGAGCACGTCTTTTTACCTCAAGGAGGCTCGAAACGTTGTGTTTAGCAAACATTTGAGAAGTTAAGCATGTTGGTGGTAACTTATGCAGCAGTCTAAAAGTTCTGCTATGAAGCAAATTTAGGGTTCTGCAAGAACATTTTTTATATTTAACCCACAGTTGTTGCCCATGGATATTAGTGCAGAAAGTACAAAAAGAGTGTCTTTAGCTTCGCTTGTACAGAATCTGAAGTTAATTATAATCATGTTTACTTTAGCACAGTAACTTCGATATTGTACTTGTTCTATTGGTTCGACTCTCATCTCATCTTGAAAATAATAACAGCTGTTTGGCTTGGGTTTTTAGAATGGAACTGCATAACCTTAGTTTTAGTAACATTGAAATTAATATCATGGTTCTGTGAATATAATTTCCAAAGTTTTATATGATGATTCAGACCTTTAAGTGAAGAGCTTATTAATACCATATCATCAGCAAAGACCAAGTTATTTATCTTCACGTTATCTATATAACATCCCACTCTTGGCTATTAATATTACAATGATTATGAATATTTTAGTAATTTTATATCTAACACGGTATATGAGGACAAATGTCTTTGGACTTTAATGCAGGAATCGAAAGGTTTTTAACAACATCTAGAGAACCAAATAAATTATAACCGAAAACACTTAAAGATGTTCTGCAGTGCTCTTCTATCTGCGAGAAATAGGTTGCGTTATTAACTTCTGCTCTCCAATTCATCCACTCGGTCTTTGTGTCTCGCCTGAGGCCGTACACTGACTCTTCGGATGTTCTCTTTCTTCTCCACCTTGAAGAGTGATTTCTTAAGAAGCGCTTCCATGCCGAGGGAATCATCATCTTCGAATTCCCAGACAGAAATTGCCATAGTCGAGTTCCTTCTCCTTTCGAGGGAAAAGTTGCAGTTAGTATTGGAGAGTTACTTCTTAAGAGCTATTGTAACTGTATTTAAATGAAATGGTTTGTTTTAAAAAGGGATTAAAACAGAATAAAATTAACAAACATCATAACAGTAGGAAACTTTTTAGTTTTTGAAAAGTAGTACTATAAAGAAATTTCAGTAATTTAAACTGTTTTATTACTACGTAAAATGGTACATAAAATGTTGCTATGAAAAGTTCATTGCCAATAAAGATCAGTAATATATGTTTTTATATCTATATATACACGCATAAGCTGATGACGATATTGCGAGGCTTCTTAACGCTAATAAAATTCCATGGCTGACAACATACTGTACATACATTATCAAAAGTCTCGTTTCCCAAACGAGTTGAGGTGAGAAGGCATCCTGGTGGACCAACACCTCCCACATGACTAAATTCCACACCTGAGGCGCTTCATACGCTGTGTGTGGTGGTGCTTCCAGGCTTTGTCAAAAATAAAAAATGAAAAGTCTCGAACTTACATACCACTAACAAACTCCTCCATTCCAACCAACCAATTGCAGCCACTTCTCGTGCATCACCCAAATCAAGTCGACGCTTCCTCACGCGTGTCCACCCTTCTTCTTCTCGGCCTTCCTCTGTTTCTACCTCCGCAAACATTTATACATCCTTTTCACAAATGTCATCTTCCATTCTTTCACCATGTCCAAACCTCCTTAACACACTTTCCTCAATTTTCACTTCCACTGACTTCTGAACTCCACATCTGTACCGAACCACATGAGAACCTTTTACAAATATTTCTTTTGGCGAGACAATATGTGTCTGAGCATTTCTCGAGACCAGTAACCACGTTAATGAGCTTTCTACATTGCTTTTTAAAAAATTTATGAATTTAATTCATACATTTTTTAAAAAGCAATGTAGAAAGTTCATTAACGTGGTTACTGGTCTCGAGATAGGTCTATCTAGCAAATATTACTGGTCTATCCCCAAACCATCTACTCGTCCTATATGCTAAAAAAAATAATTGGAAAAGGTTACGACTAGATAATTGCCTTGTCTTTACCTTTTTTAATTATTTTTATTAGTATATAGATCCAGTAGATGGTTTGGGGATAGATCTACCTCTGCAAATATTTTCATATAAAAAAAACGTTGCTAGATAAATATCCCCTTGAATTTGGTCCCGCATTTTATTGCGATTATGTGGATGATACTCCCATGGTGTTTCGTCGTACATCTCGTGTAAATCTTTCTCTTCATCACTCGAACATGATAATTCTGAATTCATCACAGGCCCAGAAACTTGGAATAAGCTATCGTTTCTTAAAAGTAATGTAGAAAGGAAGCATTAACTCTGTGGTACATCATTTTATCATTAGCCCACATTTTTCTCATTAGGTCACAGTTTCTTTAGCTTTTGGTAATTTGATAAGGCCATCGTAACGTTGACGTCTTGAACCTACAAAATTTGTTGTCTGTAACACTTTTTTATATTTGGAATTCGAGTTATTAATTTTTTTCCGGCTAATGATTTCACTCAAGAAGAAAGAGAATTTTTTAAAAACAAAATAAAAGTTTATGCCCTTAAAAGCAATATTTGAAGCTATGAAACTTAAATTTTATTTTGTTTACCATATTTGGGACCGCAGTCGGAGATTAAAACGTGAATTGTGTTCATTGCTTTAGAAATTTTGCCCTCAAATTGATTTCATTATTGAAATTAATAATGATAACAAGCTTGGCTTCATATTTAAATTGAGGATTCCTCCCGGCATGTGATTGCCAAGTGACGCATTGCTTCAGACAGTTAACTCAACCAACCAACCTCGCTTCAGTTACTCGTACGTTATTGGGATTTGTTTACAAAAGAGCCTCACCAAATAAAAATGTCTTTTTCACCTCTTTATGAAAGGGCAATTATGTGTATAAATGATTATTTTTAAGTGAAAATGCATTTAGCCCTCCTTAAATTAGTTATTTGACATACCATTGTCTATATCAATTACACTGCAAGACAAACTTACAAACTTTTTCTGTCTTTTAAACGAGGTTCGGAGGTCCGGTGCTTGTGTCTCCGAGCAACTGATACAATGAGAAAACGGACAAACGGAAACGAAGTGATTTTTATAAATTTGGATGCGCCGAGTTCAAATCTGATGTCAGAATACCTATATCACCCACCATTTTGAAGGGACGTGTAATAAAAGTCTTATATACAGATTAGAATATAATTATTGAATACCTCAACATAATTATTACAAGATCAGAACAACAATTAAAATCTTTTTGCTGATGTTTTTCGTTTGTACATACTCTCGGGAGTTTCCCTAATCAGAAACCAGCAATATTAAGCCAACATACTGGAACCGCTTTTCCATAATGGCTATCTCCTGATGAAATCTTTCGCCGTGCTCGTGGCTAACGGCGCCCAAATTGGTTGGAAAGAAATCTAAATGAGAATCAAGGAAATGCACCATCAAGGACATATTACAACTCACAGATTTATAGCACCTTAACATCTCATCCACCAGAGTAACATAATCGTCAGACTTGACTTTACCAAGGAAGTTTGAACAAACAGATTTGAAGGCCACCCATGCTGCTTTTTCTACCTCATTTAATTTGTTGTCAAAATTGGTATCCTTCACAACTTTCCTTATTTGTGGGCCAACAAAAATTCCTTCTCTGATTTTAGCTTCGCTTAACCTTGGAAATATATTCCTCAAATAAATAAAAGCCTCACTGTTCTTGTCCATAGCTTTCACAAAATTTTTCATCAAACCCAGTTTGATGTGAAATGGTGGCAATAACACTTTTTTTGGATCTACTAAAGCAGTGGTTCTCAAACTAGGGTACGGCGTACCCCAACTGGTACGTGAAGGGGTCCTGAAAATATAAACCTTTTAATTTTATATACGATTAACAAATGGCCACAAATCACACGGTCGTAAAGAAAGTAAAAATCCTCTCTCTCTCTCTCCAAAATCCAGAAAATCCTGTGAAAGAATTCAAGGGGTACAGAAGAAGTAGTTTGAGAACCGCTGTACTAAGGGCTCATTGGAAATATTTGTCTGTCCTGGAACAAAACTCATCCTGGCAGGCCAATCTTTATAGACAAAATGGCAGTCTCTAGCGCGACTGTCCCACTCGCATAAAAAATAGCAATATTTTGTGTACTCTTTCTGCATTCCAAGGAGAAGGCCTTTTAAATCACCGCAAATATTCCACTTATATTTATGATAGTTAATGGATCTAAGTAAAATACGCATATTCTCACGTTTCTTTTGTGGACTGCATGTGCAATTGGGACAGAAGGATAAGTATTTCCGTTGTGTAGAAGCACTGCCTTCAAACTTAATTTGGAGGAATCAATGAAGAGACGCCATTCCTCCGGCTTGTGTTGATGCCCCGAAGACTCCATTTAATTATCTACATCATTACAAAACACAATACAATCACTTGTAGAAAAAAGTAATGAAATCATTCTCACACTTTCTACATGAAGTTATGTTGGTGCACTTTTCTAAAAGATTCCACCCTTGCAGCCTAGATCCTAGAAGTTCAGCCTGACTTTTCGAAACATTCAAATCTCTCAGATCATTTAGTTCTGTCTGTGTAATAAGGTGAGGTGACGATGATGTGGATGGTAGAAATTCTGGATCTGCAAGCTCACTGGCTGCTTGTGGTTCAATTTCAATTTCAGAGTGGCAATATTCCTCGTCCAAAGTCCAATCTTTTTGTGGCTTAGGAACTGGCAGGGTTTCATCGTGAGGAACTGGTCGCATAGCTGATGGCAGGTTTGGGTATCGTATTGCATGTTTGGATTTCGAAGAGAAACCTCGTATATTTGTTAAACGGAAGTAGCAGTCACTAACATGATCTTTTGGCTCTCTCCAGACCATTGGGACAGCAAACGACATTGATAGACGTGAAACTTGTAATCAAACTCTTAAGCTCCTTGTACACGAATTGCAACATATGTGGGGAGCCCAACTTCTGTCTTGATCACCCACTTTGCATCCAAAATATAATTCATATGCCTTTTTAACCAGAGGGGTAAATGTTTGTTTTGGAGATTTCAATGTTAGTTCGTCACACACACACACACACACAACAAAATAAATCAGCACTGGTTACACATTTTCTAGACATTATTGAAGATAAAATGTGAAAGCAATGAATGCTTTCAACAAAAGAAGTTAATAAACACATTAGATCCAGCAGAAAAGTACCTTAACACCAAACATCAACAGAGCACCTGAAACAACGAAAGAAAATAACAATTTTCCACTTGGCAGTCACTGAAATCACCTAACCACCTTTAGACCAATCACAGAACAACACAACATTCCGAATAACCAATCAGTGAGCAACATGTGTCACAATAATGACCAATAGCCGTAGGGCTGTTCCTTTGCTTAGCAGGCGTTTGATATAATTTGGATAATTTTTGTGGGACATTAACGTAGTTTTCTGGAAAAATGGTGGGTGTCAGAGAAAAAATAACAACATATTCGTAATCAGCGCATCAAAATACGTATGAATCAGCAGAATTTGTGCAAAGGATAGAAATTGTGTTGTGCAGTTATTATTATTATTATTATTATTATTATTATTATATACAAAACTTTCAAAGGGCACATCAAAAACACATTAAATAAACTATCGAAATTCATTTACAGTATTTTTTGCATGAATTAAAACACTACAATCTAAAATATATACTGCTCAATCTGCATTATACCCTTGCATCCTATGTAACATTGCAGTTTTGGAAAATAAAAGCCATTATGTCATTTACCCATCAAACATATTGCACGACAAAAAATCGTTAATCATATCAGGTGCCAAAACCAACCGAAAACACGCAAGCCCTATGTTCAAATCCTTAAAACCTCTTAAGCTCAATGACCTCCACAAACTGAGTATCTTTTCACATATTCATAAAATATTCTGTAATGAACTTTCTGTTAATTATGAAAATCATATAAAATAACCAAGTAAACCATTCATTGAACCTAAGACATGATAACTTTCACTTCCCAAATCACTGAACTCAGTGGAATTAAGGTGATCCCTTTAGTAATATAGTTGCAAAAATGTAGAGGGGTGGGGAGTGCCAGTGCCGGCGAGGGGAAACGGGGGGGTGGGAAGAGGGAAAAAATAAAACATTTAATATCTCAAAGTGAGAGGGGGTGGTAAGATGAGGGTGTGGAAGAGGCTGATAGGAAAAAAATATTTTTGTATATATATATATTATATATATATACAGGATGGCGCAAAAGTCAGGAACCATAGGCACATTTTAATAATTTGCGTTTTAATGTGTTTTGTTCTTTTCAGATTTGTTGTTGAACCTATGGCACAGAAATTGACAATAGATGAACGGGTGGAGATAGCTTTAATGTGTGCAAGGCGTCGTAACACACACCGATCAGTTGCTACTACTTTTAATGACAAACACCTTGAGAGGCCGCCAGTTGTTCAGGCATCAGTTGGAAAACTGTTCACTCGCTTCAAAGAAACGGGAAGTGTTCATGATCGGCCGCGTAGTGGCCGGCCAAAATATTCAACTGATGCAGCAACATCACTAACGGTACTCAATCACCTCGAAAACAGACCACGTAAGTCTCCTTAAGAAAGTTATCCCAGGAAACGGGCGTCTCCAGAAGATCCATTCAACGAATTCTTACAACAAATCGTTTCCACCCCTACAAAGTCCAATTCGTTCAGGAACTGCACGGTGACGACACAGACCGTCGTGTAGAGTTCTGCCAGTGGTTTCTACAACATCGACAGCTTCAATGAAGGATCATGTTAAGCGACGAAGCGATATTTCACCTCAGCGGTCGTGTCAATAGGCATAATGCACGCTATTGGGCCAATGAGAACCCCCACTGGATGGAGGAAGGACATGTGCAATTCGATCCACGAATTATGGTGTGGGCTGCGCTCTGGGGGGGGATCAGTTAATTAGTTCGTACTTTTCGACGGCAATGTAACAGGTGAAATATATCTGCATATGCTGCAAACATTTCTAATGCCCATACTGGACGACATTCCATTGGCAGAACGGGCGATGTGGTTTCAGCAGGATGGTGCACCACCACATTTCGCAACCATCGTCCGGAGCTCTTTAGATGAAACATTCCCAAGCAAGTGCATCGGACGGCGAGGGTCCGTCGAATGGCCACCTAGGTCTCCAGACCTTACGCCTCTTGACTTTTTCTTGTGGGGCCATCTCAAGTCGGTAGTCTATGCTGATCGACCCAGAACCATACGTTCTCTAACGGATAAAATCACATCTGAGTGTGCCAAAATCAGTACCAATGTGTTAAAGAATATTCAAACATCATGCATTCAACGAGCCAGAAAGTGTCTTCAGATGGAAGGCCACCAATTCGAACATTTATTATAATTTAATAAAATGTGCCTATGGTTCCTGACTTTTGCGCCACCGTATATATATATATATAATATATATATATATATATCTGTGAGCGTCTGACGTCATACTATGAAGTTTAGCAGTCACCATTCAATTCTGTCTTAGATATCGGGAGTCGAACCCCCGACCTCTTCAGCAAGCAAAGGATACTCCCCAGCATACAGGGTGTTTATAAAGTCCCTATTTATTCCAGTGAAAACGTAGCAAAAAGGGTAAAATTTAATAGCAATATAATAGAAGGCATATATTTAATGAATACTTAAGCATATGATTCTACATGAGCACCATCAGTATCTCTACAGAGTTCGAATCTGTGAGCAGCATTTCGGAACACATTTTGGAGCATGACAGGGGGTATTTTTGTAACTGCTGTTACGATACGAGCACGTAAATCCCGAACACTGTTTGCATAATGACAAGGTGTCCCATCTTGTTGAAAGACGACGGTGTTTAAACTGCCATCAGAATGAAGCTGGGACATTTACGTGCTCGTATCATAACAGCAGTTCCAAAAATAACCCCTGCCATGCTCCAAAATGTATTCCGCAATGCTGCTGAGAGATTCGAACTATGTAGAGATACTGATGGTGCTCATGTAGAATCATATGCTTAAGTATTCATTAAATAGATGCCTTCTATTATATTGTTATTGAATTTTACCCTTTTTGCTACATTTCTACTGAAATAGATAGGGTCTTTATAAATATCCTGTATTTAATACGCAGCCATGCTATCTAAAAAAGAGGCCAGTCACATATTACGCACTGAAAAGCAGTGACTCACGTGAACTGAAAGCAGAATTCCTGAAAATGCGGCACGACCTTATTCTGAAATTTGAGTTTGCAGAGGAAAAATCGAGACATTTTGGGCAAAAGTGGATGGGGAGTATCCTTTGTTTGCTGAAGAAGCAAAGAAAGTGCTGGTGCCTGTTGCGACAAGTTATCGTTGTGAGGCAGGCTTTTCAGCAATGATGGTCATAAGGAATAAACTGCGAAATTGGCTGCACATTGAAGGCGATTTATGCTGCGTCTTGAGCGAAACTGAACCAAGAATTCAGGCGTTAGTTCAGCAGAAACAGTTACATCCCTCGCACTTGACTAGTAGTTGGTGGTGACGCGTTTTGCTTGCTTCCTATATAATGTTGTAGCCATTCTTTGATCAATATCATAAGTGTTTAACTTATACATAAGGCACTGTATATATAGAAATATAAGAGTATTATGTTTATAAAATGTTAATAATTATTCTCATGCTCGGTAAAATAAGTTTCCTGTGCTTTTTGCAGGGGGGTAATTTCCATTTAGCAATTAACCAAAATGGGTAATCACAAAAAAAGTTTGGGGACTGCTGTTGTAGCAGCTTAATGACCACTTTCCAAACTGTTTCCGCATTCCAACAATTCCACCTGACTTCTTTTGACGTATCACATGACACCACATGACTTCATGACAGAGGTGCTAACAGATATGGTGACTGAGATAAGGTCACACTATTCCTGAATCTCATTGAAGCAACTACTCTGTAGAATGGATTATCATCACCAGAAAATTGCTGAAAGGGGAAGAATCATCGGCATGAAGGAGAGCAGGCTGTCTTCAACTCAAATTGCAAGAGAACTTGGAATTTCTAGGAACAATGTTGCTTCTGTACCATATCGACTACAGGAAGTCATAGATAACAACGGTGGCTGGACAAGATATTAAATTTGTTGTGTTCATGTATAAAATATCTCTCAAATACAATGGTAATTATGACTGTGTAGCACCTTTGCAAAATTGTCAAATATCATCGTTTAAATGGCTGTTTATTGATATCAATCACTGTAATAGTTTTATTTTCTGTAATTCTCTCCTTTGAGGTGAGAGACCGCCAAGAGTCACAGCTGCAGTGGTT
>JAJOZX010000402.1:1300000-1350000 GCA_023014485.1 Bathynomus jamesi
CCCTCAACTCCAAGAGATGAGAAAAGAGATGCTCACTTACTTACCTAACGCTCTTCAGGCAAGCCAACCTCGTGACGACTACAAGGAGTTCCTTGAACTATCTTTGCTCTTCCTGGGGGGAAAGACTGGTGGTCAACTCTTTATCCGAGCTCCGGGTCCCATGCACCACGCGAGATGGATGGCGAAGGCGATTTATGCGCTCAAAATCTACCTCTTTCACTATCAATTCAAGCTCACAGCACGCGAAGAACGAAACGTGACTCAGCTGGCTTTATTTGTCAGTCTGATTTACGTCAAGTACTGGCATGAAGCGCCAATGGGGACACAAGCTCCTCTCAATGATCTCAAAATGCTGCATCTTCTGGAAAAATATCCACACGGAGGAGCTGCACAAGCGGCGAAGACAGCTCTAAGACGCCACCTGTGGTACTTGTCGGAGCATCTGATTGGACTAGCCTTCTTCGATAATAGGATCGATCCTGATACCAAAAGGAGAATGGTTCAACACCTCCAACATCCCCAAAAGAATGGCTGCCCCCGACGAATCGACATGGCGGAAGCTGGTGTTGAAAATGATGTGGCATCCTTCGTCACGAAAAGGACATTGACCCTCTTTGATGCCTTGAAAGTTGGAGGTAAGGAGGAAGCGCGCCAGTTACTTCAAAAAGATCCACGGGAATGGCCAAATGACAAGAACTACAGGGAACTTAGAGATCGCGCCTTAAAGATGAAAGTCGTCAATGATGCTGCCGAGCGAGGTATTGCTCTCGCACAACGCTACAATGACACTTTGACACGAAACGAGGACCAGAAGCAGTACCTCCTACAACTCGTAGCCGCCCACCGAAAACAGATACCAATACCATCCAAGGCGACTCTGATGCAGAAGAAATAATGAAGATACACCCATTATCATGTCCTATTGTCTTACTGTTTTCTTTCATATTCTTTGAGAACCAAAAAAAAATTTAGTTATTCAGTTGTCTATATATTTTCCCAAATTTTCAAAAAGGGGGCAAGTGGGGCGACCCCTAAATATTAACCGAATAACGTGAAACTTTGCACAAATACTGTCCACACCAAGAGGCATAAAACCAACCTTGCGGAGAGAACTTAGTAGATGCTTTAACTTTTTGGACCACCCTAATATATATATATATAGTCATGCGGTTTGCTTCTACAAAGCTTCAATTTAATATTTAGGAGAAATCCAATGACAAGGAGGAATGTAAATGCCATGAAAAGTCTTCTTTAATGCGCAACGTTTCGAGCAATACGCTCATCATCAGGCTAGATAATAACAATATGAAATTAGAATCAATAAATAAATGTGAACAAGACAAAATAATTTCCATAAAACCTATTCAGTAAAAGCAAATTTTAAAAAGACTAAAAGAAGAGGGTTAAATTCAAAGTTATAAAAATTTACATATAAAATTAACCAGAAATTTAAAAAGCTATTTTTAAATTACATATAGTAAATTTGAAATTAGTACACTGGAATAATTAACACTAATACAATGGAATAATTAACACTACGAACCTTTCAATGCTGGTTCCGAGGCACGAGTAATTTAAAACAAAACAAAACAGGAAACAAGCTATGGGTTGGGCGGTTGGAGTTATAAGTTAGGGGAGGGGGGATTATAAAAAATTGGGGAGGGGGAGGGGAGTCGGGGAGGGGGGTTTATAAAAAATTTAGAGGGACAGCTGAGGAATCCACGTTTAGAGAAGGGGTCAATGTTTTAATATAAAGAGATTCCAAAATTCTAAGTGAGTTAGGACAAGAATTACAACCGAGAATTTTAAAATGATCTAAAGTGACATCAGTTTTACATTTTATACTGTGTTCCCGAATACTGGAGGCTTCCTTTTTATTTAAAATTTTACCTGTTCGGCAACTTATTCCCATATGCGAATAAAATCTAGTCCTGAGGGAGCGCACGGTGCTGCCAATGTAAGTACCAAGGAGACACCTTGGGCAGGTAAATAAATATACAACACCGCTACGCAACGAATCAGGAGTTCGATCCTTCGCTGAGAAAAAGCTACCTAAAGACATTTTGTTAATAAATATAATGCGAAAATCAGTATGATAAAAAAATTTTCTTAACAACTTTGTAAATTTAAGTTTAAATTCTTTATTCATGGGACCCATTTCAGGTACCAGGAAATATTTTATATCTTTAGGCACTGAAATACAGGAAAGTTGAGGGCTATAAACATTATTTAAGAAAGATCTTATTAGTTTATCTACATATTGAACAGGAAAACTATTATTGGTAAAATATGATCTTAAATTATTAAATTCATCGTTTAGTAAGGTAAAACTAGAGGTCAAATTATATCCTCTGAACAAGATAGTTTTAATACACGACATCTTATAGTTAAAATCAGTAAAACTAAAGAAATTCATGCCCAAACCAGTAAAAGTGGGTTTCCTGTAAACTGATGTAGTAATAGAATCACCTTTTTTCGAAATTAAAAGATCTAAAAAGGGAAGGGAGCCATTTTTCTCAGTTTCCATTGTATAAGTTATATTGGGGTGCAGAGAATTTAAGAAGTTAAAAAATTGTTGCGCTTGTACAGCATTATCAAAAACAGCTATCGAGTCATCAACGAAGCGTCGATAGAAAATTGGTTTACAATGGGTGGGAGATTGTCTAAAAATTACACTTTCTAAATGAGTCATAAAAAAATCAGCTGATAGAGGTCCGACGGGTGATCCCATCCCAACACCATCAATTTGTTGGTAAATCTTATTATTGAAAGTAAAATAACATTGCTTAAAAACCAATTCTAAAAGTTTCATTCTACCATTTCTGAAACTCATGAACGTAAGTTAAAGGCCCTGGGCCTGAATTCACCTAATTTTTTCAATTCTGATAAAGTAATTTCGAATTTTTCTAGTTACACCCTATCCCCTCGGGAAAGGTTTTTACTCTCACTTGGCTTGCAATTTAAGCTTCCGTTATTTCAAATATATAAGCCTTCGTTTTTTCTTTACTTTGAAAAAATTTTTAATGGCTTGAAAAATGTTCCCCATGTCGGTGATTTCAATAATTTTAAATGTCAGTTTGCTAATTTAACTCATGAATTTTTTCACAAACTTAGAAACCTTAAATTTAAATCTTTCATATTTAAGAAGAGTGACTTGCAGGTTATTAAGAATTTGGCAAAGAACGAGGAGATTGTTGTGACTAGACCGGACAAGGGCAACGGAGTTGTTATTTTGAATAAATCTGATTACATAAATAAAACTAATGAAATCCTAAGTGATGTTAGCAAATTCAAACAAATTCTTGAACCCGTCAATAAAGTCATTTTAAGGTTGGAAGACCAAGTTAATAGATTTTTGTCACGATTAAAGTCTTTAAAGATAATAAAAAATGATACTTACTCTCAGTTGTTCGTATCTGGTTCTGATCTTGCTCAATTATACTGTTTGCCTAAAATCCATAAAGTTGGAACACCTCTCCGTCCTATTTTAGCTTCGTATAACTTACCTACCTTTCAATTGTCAAAATTTGTTGTTCGTCTCCTGTCACCTTTTGCGAAAAATGCTTATACTATAAATAACTCTTATGAATTTCAAAAAGATCTTCTTAGTAAGAATTTCGATTCAAAAAAGTTTTTTGTCAGTTTTGATGTAAAGTCGCTTTTCACGAATGTACCTGTATCAGAAACTATTGCCATTATTTTAGATAGGGTTTTTAGCTCTGATGATAGTTTTCATGGTTTTTCATGGTCTTATTTTAAGGAACTTTTAGAATTGGTTTTTAAGCAATGTTATTTTACTTTCAATAATAAGATTTACCAACAAATTGATGGTGTTGGGATGGGATCACCCGTCAGACCTCTATCAGCTGATTTTTTTATGACTCATTTAGAAAGTGTAATTTTTAGACAATCTCCCACCCATTGTAAACCAATTTTCTATCGACGCTTCGTTGATGATTCGATAGCTGTTTTTGATAATGCTGTACAAGCGCAACAATTTTTTAACTTCTTAAATTCTCTGCACCCCAATATAACTTATACAATGGAAACTGAGAAAAATGGCTCCCTTCCCTTTTTAGATCTTTTAATTTCGAAAAAAGGTGATTCTATTACTACATCAGTTTACAGGAAACCCACTTTTACTGGTTTGGGCATGAATTTCTTTAGTTTTACTGATTTTAACTATAAGATGTCGTGTATTAAAACTCTCTTGTTCAGAGGATATAATTTGACCTCTAGTTTTACCTTACTAAACGATGAATTTAATAATTTAAGATCATATTTTACCAATAATAGTTTTCCTGTTCAATATGTAGATAAACTAATAAGATCTTTCTTAAATAATGTTTATAGCCCTCAACTTTCCTGTATTTCAGTGCCTAAAGATATAAAATATTTCCTGGTACCTGAAATGGGTCCCATGAATAAAGAATTTAAACTTAAATTTACAAAGTTGTTAAGAAAATTTTTTTATCATACTGATTTTCGCATTATATTTATTAACAAAATGTCTTTAGGTAGCTTTTTCTCAGCGAAGGATCGAACTCCTGATTCGTTGCGTAGCGGTGTTGTATATTTATTTACCTGCCCAAGGTGTCTCCTTGGTACTTACATTGGCAGCACCGTGCGCTCCCTCAGGACTAGATTTTATTCGCATATGGGAATAAGTTGCCGAACAGGTAAAATTTTAAATAAAAAGGAAGCCTCCAGTATTCGGGAACACAGTATAAAATGTAAAACTGATGTCACTTTAGATCATTTTAAAATTCTCGGTTGTAATTCTTGTCCTAACTCACTTAGAATTTTGGAATCTCTTTATATTAAAACATTGACCCCTTCTCTAAACGTGGATTCCTCAGCTGTCCCTCTAAATTTTTTATAAACCCCCCTCCCCGACTCCCCTCCCCCCTCCCCAATTTTTTATAATCCCCCCTCCCCTAACTTATAACTCCAACCGCCCAACCCATAGCTTGTTTCCTGTTTTGTTTTGTTTTAAATTACTCGTGCCTCGGAACCAGCATTGAAAGGTTCGTAGTGTTAATTATTCCATTGTATTAGTGTTAATTATTCCAGTGTACTAATTTCAAATTTACTATATGTAATTTAAAAATAGCTTTTTAAATTTCTGGTTAATTTTATATGTAAATTTTTATAACTTTGAATTTAACCCTCTTCTTTTAGTCTTTTTAAAATTTGCTTTTACTGAATAGGTTTTATGGAAATTATTTTGTCTTGTTCACATTTATTTATTGATTCTAATTTCATATTGTTATTATCTAGCCTGATGATGAGCGTATTGCTCGAAACGTTGCGCATTAAAGAAGACTTTTCATGGCATTTACATTCCTCCTTGTCATTGGATTTCTCCTAAATATTATATATTATACTGTATATATATATATATATATATATATATATATATATATATGATACACACAGACCGTGCATGGAACAAGGAACTCTTCTTGGATAATTAAATCCACTATAGTCCGAATAAGTAATGGTAAATGACAAAAACCATAGTTTTTCTTTTTCATGATGCTAGCCCGACGTGGGCAACGGGTCACTCGCAAAGAGGTCCCATAAATATAGCTTCCCTCACCAGCTATCTGCAAAGCAGACAGGATCCAGCTTTGGGACATGGATCTAGGGTTTAAGGCAGCCTAGCCCTGCTACATTTAGAACCTCAATATAAGCAAAAGACTCGCTGTCTTCACGTCAGATTGAATACATCAAAGAAAAAGGGGTAACTATAATATTTTAGCCAAAAGCCAAAACGTAAACCTCAACTGGTAGAATTGAGCGTCCACTTTTCAAGGCACATAACATGTCCGTTTCAAGATGGGAATGAACTCAGAATGGTCCCCTGAGTTTTCTATGATACACACAGACCCTGCATGGAACAAGGAACTCTTCTTGGATAATTAAATCCATATAGTCCGAATAAGTAATGGTAAATGACAAAAACCATAGTTTTTCTTTTTCATGATATATATATATATAGCTGAGTTTCCTATTTCCCATTTTCTCAAATATAGTGTGTTCTGTGTGCGATAGATGTCGTTAGCGTCAGTGGCGCAGGTCATGATTGCGCACAAGAGATGCGCAGCACACTAGTTTTTGTTGTTTGTTTACAAGCCATAAGCCAGCGTGTGTTTGAACCAGGCAAGCCCTGTGTACTGTACAGTTTCCTTTGGATTACTCTGCCCTACACTAAAAAATGGTAGGTAAGCGTGGTTCTAGTGCAAGTGATGGTTTCCTCCGAACTCAATCTGTTGTGGCTGAAATTGTGACTCTTGTCCATCAGGTTGGTTTCTCAGAAGTAGAAGAGCAAGCCTTTAACGACCTCCTAGCTTCACACCACGAAGAATTAAGCAATGAAGACTTAATGGCTATGGAGCAAGACTGAGCTGCAGAGCAGAGGAGGAGACCGAAGAAGAAGAAACAGTGCTTCAACTTTATTTAACCAGGAAAATGCTTTCCTATTCTTTCTCTTTGTTCGGCAAGGCTGTCCAGATTACTGTTGAAAAAGACCCTAATCGTGATAGAAGCCTTAAGCTAGAACAGTCCACAGAAAGTACTCTAGCCTCTTACAGGCAACTGAGAAAGGGAAAGAGAAAGTAATGCAAGCAAAACAATCAACCGTGACTTCTTTCTTCAGCAAAGTAGGAAGTGCAAAAAAAATTACCAACCGTGGTGATGCTCCTCTTGCACAGTAAAGAGACAAAGACATTCCTGTTGCCTCTGCCTCTGCTCTTCTTGCTGAAGATATGTCCATCATCGACGACGACACCTCTCTTGCTGCATCTACCTCTGCTGTCCCTGCTGAAGATGAGCGGGAAGATGAGCCCATCTTCGAAGATCCCCCTCCTACACTACCAAGTGATGACGATCCTGACTCTCCTGCTCCCATTGGTTCTGTTGCCTCTCCTACCTCTACCAAGATGATGTTAATATGGCAGATGTTCCCTCTGCCCCATCTCCTACCTCCCAGTAGCCTCATACACCACCCTCCAGCCACACCATCACATCAAGTCTCAATTCTCTCGTCCCTTTGCTTTGTCCGGAGCTATAGGGCGCGTCCCTCTGTGGCCAATGTGGGAATGCATCTTCCTTCGATGTAAGGGTCTCTCTGCCTTCGTGGACCATTGGACCAGTCTGGGGACCCGGCTGATCTGCTTATATTTCTTTCTTTCTCTCAATCCTTCTGGCTTTTTTTTTCGCGTTTGGCTTTGTTTTAGACCTTCACTCGACACTTCTTTGGACCTTGGGTGAGGGAGGTGGTTGTCCTTCACCCCTAAACCAAACTCAAGCCCTGTCCTTGCCATCTTTCACCGCGCATTGGATGGGAGTGGCCGCCTTTTAGGCACGGGGACTGGGTGTGGATGTATCTTCCCTGCGTGACATCTATTGGCGGTGGGACCGAGTGTGCCCACGATTCGCCTTTCCCTTGTTGGAGTCGGTGGTGGCTGAATGCGGGCGGGGGATGAAGCTTCCTTTTTGTAAGCTATGGCTTCTTCTATTTCTCGGCTTACGACCTCTGCTTCTAATTCTAGGACTACTCCTTCTCTTAGCGTTCGGGTGGTGGGCAACCAGGCCCTCGAGTCCTGTACCGCTGGAAGACCACATCCTGATGGGTTGACCCCCATCGGGCTGCGGAATACTCGCGTCCCCCTCGCCCAAAGACTTCTCGTATGTCTTATTTCTGCAAGTGTTTTGACCCCTTCGTAGGGGCTGACGACTCTGACCCTGATTTCCCTCGGTTTCTTGTCCTCGGTTCTTCCGCCTTTCCCCCCTCTTTCACAGCGGGATGTTTTTGAGGTCTACGAGGACTTCAATTCCCATTGTGGCGATCCCTGACAGATGTGGCCCCAGAACGATGGCTCTCTTGTGGTGGAAGTCTCCTCTAGAGCACAACACCAAAAGGTTTCGTCCCTCTCGACCCTGGCTTCAGCTCCCCTGGATTGTCTCTCCCACTCTACCTTTAACACTTGTACGGGGACAGTGCATGCTCCCCGCCTTTTGGAATACTCAGAGTCGGATCTTCTCACCCGCCTCTCCTCTCAGAAGGTGACTCGTGTTTACCGCCCCCCCCGTATGTTTCAGGGGGCAAGAATTCCATATTCCTTATTGATCCTGATACTTTTACTCGTTCCGAGTTACCCGAGAAAATTAGGGCGTTATCTTCAATTTCCGGTCCGCCGTTATACCCCAGACCACGCCGATGTTCTACTTGCCAGAGGTTCGGACACGTCAGTAAGACATGCCGAAGTTCCCTGGCATTTTGTCAACTGCGTGTCCCCGACACATGGTTCCTCCTGTTCGAATCCTCCCCACTGCACCAACTGTGGACAAGACCACGCCTCCTCCTCCTCTTCCTGTCCGATTTACCTATTTGAGCGTGACGTCCTGTCGGTCCGGGAATCTGACAAGGTCAGCTTTCAGGAGGCGAGGGCCCGCGTTAGGTCCCGATTCGCACGCCCAGGCCTTACCTTTGCTCAAACACTGCGCTCTTCCTGCCCGACTACCTCCCGTTCCCCACGGACTTCGACCACCTCCGTACCGTCCTCTTCCACACCCTATCATTCTAGACTGATGAGGCCTCATCCACCCGTCCCCCTATCCCGTCCTCTACCTTCGCGTCGTCTCCACCCCTTGTGTTCACTATTCCTCCAGTCGGTCGCCCCAGAACTTCCAATTTCACTGTCCCCATCTGCTCCACCTCAGTAGCAACTAACCCGCTTACTCACCCTCCTGAAACCATTGCTGACATTTCAGCATATAGAGCGAAAACCGCCCCCTCTTCTGGACTCTCCTCCCATCCGCGTTCTTCCCTTAAACGACCCATCGCCAGCCCCTGGCGTTTGGGTCCCTCTGCCAAGTTTCCCTGCTCAGGCCCCCCCGTCTCCTCGTCCTTGCTCCCTCCTCCACCAGTTCTCTTCCTCCTACCCGCGTATCCCTTCCGCCTCCAGAGATCCCTTTCATTTTTCCGGCTCCTCTAAGTTCCCCTGTTTCCCTTTGCGACCGTCCCCTTCCCTCCTCTATTCCTGATGGTGGTCATGCGGCCTCTGAAATTCAAATTCAAGCCGACATCCACCCTCCCACTCCTTCTCCACCGCCCCGCTCCCTCGTTAACCTCCCGATGCCCTTGGCATCTTCACTTCCACCCCGGAAACCGCATTCACCCCGGCCCGCTTTGAACACCCCTTCTTCTCCGCCCCGCTCCCTCCTTGACCTCCCGATGCCCCCGGCATATTCTCCTCCACCCCCATCTCAGAAGTTAGATTCACCCCGCCCTGCTTCCAACCCTCATTCCGGCATTCCTTGACTCCCCCCCCGAAAACTAAACCCCCTCCATCTCCTTTCATCTGTTCCTCAATCATCCCTGCTTCAACCCGCTCCCCAGCTTCGTCAGCTCGTCCTTCTGGTCATGTCTCTAAATCTCGCCTGATTACGTCTCTCGCTCCCAATGGGATTGCCGAGGCCTTCTCCTTAATTGGGAGGACTTCCACCTCCTTATCCAGCATTTTTGCCCCAGTGTGCGTCTGCTTTCAGGAGATCCAACTTGGGGTTCGCCCCTTGCGCCCTCTCCGAAGGTTTTCGTCATATCTCTCCCCCCTCCGTCTGATGCAGCCCCCCGTGGGGGCACAGCCGTTTTCATCCGTTCTGATGTGCCATCTATTCCCCTTCCCCTTATCACCCCTCTCCAGGCAGCAGCGGCCCAGGTTTTCCTAGACCGTTTATATTCAGTTTGCTCTTTACATCTCCCCCCGTCACAGGAACTTTCTATTGACGATCTTTCCGCTCTCCTCTTGCAGCTTCCTCCCCCTTTCCTCCTTCTGGGAGACTTCAACGCGCGCCATCCTCTGTGGGGTGATACTGTCACCAATGAGCGGGGTGGCGTTGTGGTCTCCCTTCTTTCAACTACTTCTGTCTGTTTTTTCAACACCGGCCAGCCCACAGCTTTTCACCTCCAGACCCGTACATTTTCCTCCATGGATCTTTCGCTTACTTCTCCTTCCGCCTTCCTTGACTTCTCTTGGTCTGTTACTCCAGACCTTTACGGTAGTGATCATTTCCCCCTCCTCCCTCGTACGTCCCGGACTCCCAGCTCCTCCGCCCTTCCTACCCGATGGTTCCTCGCTAAAGCTGACTGGCCTCTTTTCTACTCCGAAAGTCAAACCTCTGCAGTTTTGACTAACTTCCTGACTGTCGATGCTGCCTCCACCTACCTCACAGATCATATCATCTGTGCCGCTCTGTCCTCCATTCCCAAATCTACATTTCCCCGCACCTCTGCCCCTTCGGTTCCATGGTGGACCCCGTCATGCACTCTGGATGTTCAGGCTAAGAAGTCGGCCTTTCGCCGTCTTCAATGCAACCCATCCCTAGCAAATTCAATAGCCTTTAAACCAGGGTTGGCAAAAACCCATGTTTTCACAAAAAACCAACCCAACTGGGTTTTTGCTGGGTTTTGGGGGTTTTGCTGGGGTTTTGGGTTTTTGGATGGGTTGAAAATTTTTGTAGAAAGGTTCGATAATTATGTAGTGCTTAATATATCTTCTATTTTATTAATTTATTTATCTAATCTGCAATATATATTAAAAAGACATCTTTTTTTCACAGAAAGTTCAGATATGAGAGATAATAATGACATTAGAATTTTCTCCATTTTAATTTTAGATCTTTCCTTTATTTCTTAACAGCATATTTCAGCTTTATTTAGACCTAACTCAAATTTAAATTTTTAAGATGCCAAACTCAAACAGTTCGGCATGAGAGAGTGAAACATCATCTAGAGAAATGCAGTAAAAGAAAAGTGGAATGTTTTGAAAATGAGGCAAGAGGTATGCCGAGACTCGAATTTGGAGCATCAGTTGAAACTGATTCACTTCCTCCAACTTTGGCTTCTAGCAAAGATGATCCAAAGATTATAAGTGAAAATGTGCCTGAAATGAGTGACACCAGTGCAGGTTCTTCATCATCCACATTCTGTCATTCAACACCAATAAGGCATAAAAGGCAAAGATCAATTACACCATTTGTGGTAAGAACGACTGTGGGTGGACCAAAAGGAAGAATTAGATTTACAAGTTGCAAGGTTCTTTTTTCCAGCTAACATACCCTTCAACGTTTTAGAAAACAAAGAATTTATAAAATTAATCAAAGGATCAGGATATGAACCACCAAACAGGAAAAGGTTGGCATCTGATCTGTTAATAAAAGTTAATGATGAAGTAATCCATGAAATGAAGAATGACCTTAATCTTGATGATTGTACCATTACCCTTATACAAGATGGCTGGAGTTCAGTAGGTAATAATCCTATTACTGCGCACAGTATTCATAATGGAAAAAAGCCATATCTGATTTCAGCAGTAGATGCTGGAAGTACAAAAAAGACAGCAGAATATTGTGCACAGTTAGTTAGAGAAGCAATAACAAAAACTAAAGAAATATATGGCATTGATGTAAGTATAACTATTTTGTAGGTACATTTTATTTTAGTTATAAACTGAATGTAATTCTCCGCCTTGGTATACTCAAATGCTCAGTTCCTTATGAGTTATGACATTTTATTTTCAGGTATTTGCTATATGCACTGATAACGAAAACAAAATGATAAGAATGAGAGAAATTCTTAAGGAGGACAACTACAGTCTTATTACTTATGGCTGTTAGGCACACCATCTAAACTTGGTAGAAAAAGATGTCTCCCCAAAATCAGTTCTCAAGCATGTTGTAGAAATTAACAAATATTTCCGAAACCATCACCAACCTCATATAAACTAAAAACAAATCCAATAAATTAGCTACTGTCAGCTTTACTTTTATGCATTAGCACTGTCAATGTTAGCATTAGCACCGTCACCAGTGTGAATCCTAATTCACGACTCATTAATAGGTTGCATAGGCTATTTATTTATGCTGTAAAATCCAGCAATATTTGTAATAAAAATTTATATTTTAGGGTTGGTTAATGGAGAAAGGAGGTATGATGCCGCAGTAGTGTGGGCGCAAAAAGGGAGAGTGCAGGAATATTGCAATGAGATACTGATCAATGTTGCAAGATGTTGCAGAGGGTTATGCAACAAGTTGATGGGGGGTATGCAATGAAGGGGGAGGGGTTATGCAACATCTATGTTGCAAGGGGGGAGGGAAGGGAGCTTCGGGGGGAGAAGGGAGGATGACCTCCCCCCAAAGGGGTAGCCTTAACGTAAGAGAGGAAGAGAAAGGAGACGGAGGAGGTCTTTGGGGAAGAAGGTGGGATGTCCTCACCCCCCCAAAGGGAAACCTAACCTAGGCCTTAACCTAAGAAGGAAGGAGAGAGAGTTCTTTATTCCACCGGAGTCCGATGCATTATGAGCGTCCTGGGGCCAAGCAGGTGTTATATAGGGGATCGTGAGTTGCCAGATATCACTTGTTTATATATGGAGGGGGTTACCAGATACCACCATTTATTTTAATTGTTCAGGTATACCTTATTAGGGTGAGTTGCTAGATACCACCATTTATTTTATTTACATGAGTTGCCAAATAGTGTTTTTAATTGTTCAGGTATACCTTATTAGGTTGAGTTGCCAAATAATGTTTTTATTTATATATGGAGGGGTTCCAGATACCGCCATTTAATTTAACTACTTATTTATTAAAGGCAAGATTGACTTTCTCCTTAAAGTTGTTGAGCAAGAGAACTAATTATTTAAACGATACCCAATATTAACAATAAAAGAAATACACTAGACAATTGGCTTAGCAAAAAGAAATCGTTCATCTTAATATTCATTATAATTAAATTTCAGAGAAATTAAAGTAATTGATAAAAGAATTAAATGAGAAGTCTATATACACTTTTATATTAAACAAAAAATTTTAACAAACGTCCCGTTCTTTGTTCAGTTTCCCAAATTTTAGCCAACTCCCCATATGAAAGTATGCAAGCAAGCATCCTTCACCATGCATTTTTCTTACTATTTGCAACATGAATAAAATAAAAATTTAGTGATGGATTCCGTATCATGTTACGATTTCTCGTCTAAACAATAGGTTTAAGGTGGTTCAAAAACAATGCTACTTGACATCTTGTACTTTAGAACGGCTGCCTTTAGCGTATAAAAGCACACATCAGTACAGTGATTTACTCTAAAGCCAAACCTAAAATATCTATTTACTTTTGTCATTCCTCTGTGTATATATATATATATATATATATATATATCAGTGGCGACTCCTGCACTCGGGCTTCTCGGGCTGAGCCCGAGAGGCAAGGGGCAAGGAGAAGCATGAGAGATAAAATTGTGTATTTATAGATTTAAGTTTTAAAAAAAATTTTTAGATACAAATTGTAAAAATGGTTTTTGGCTGGTAGTATGTTACTATTTTTCTGTCTAGCCTTCGTCACGCAAGCAAATTTTGAGCGCATTTAGATACCCTTACTACCTATAAAAAAAATATATTGACACATTAAGTTTTCGTGTAATCTTTCAAGATCCTTTACTCGGGCGCAAGACATTACGCCCGAGAAAGTATAAGTAATATCGTATATTTAAAGTTCTTTTAATAAATAATTATTTGCTTGCACACGGTTACATAATAGTCCTTCTTCTAATTCTCATTAAATAAAATACGTTTTTCCCCCTATTTTTTTTTTTATAAAGAAAAAAACATTTCAACTCGGGCTTATATCCTTCGGCCTTGTAGAGACACAATTTTTAATTCTGGCGATACATGGTAACTTTTTACGTTTCGATAAGCGTGCCTTCAACTGCCTGAGAGAAAAAGGTTTTAAATTCGGCTATTTTATTCATTGCTATGCACATAAGTTAAATTTAGTGTTAAGTAAAATGTCGGAGAAAGTTAACAGGGCTAAAATGTTCTTTTCCAATGTACGTGCTTTCAGTAAATTTGCTTCTTCAAGTACGAAACGAAAAGCTGTATTTAGAGAGCTTAATATCAACATTCCATCACTTTGTGAAACAAGGTGGTGCTATAGATTTAGAACCGTGTCAGCAATAAAAAGGCAGCGTGAAACTCTGAAAAATGTATTTCAAAAGATTTTAGATGACAGTGCAAGATGGGATGAAGATACTCTTAATCAAACTGATAATCTACTTATAAAATTGCGTGATTTCACTTTTCTGTTTTTTATTAACTGCTTTGAAAATATATTGTCACAAGCCGAAAAACTATTTGATCTTCCGCAATGCAAGCAGTTTGACATGAAGTTTGCACAACAGAAAGTAAATGACTTTATTGAATTTATTAAGTGCGCTCGTACTGATAAAGCATATAATAAAGTTTTTCAAGAAACAATAGCAGACTTCGAACAATCCGAAGACCTGCCTTCTCCCCCGAGAAAAAGAGTTAGGGGCAAACAAATGAACTATAAAGCAATATATTTCGAAATAAATGACATTATACTAATGTCAATGAGGCAACGATTTGATTGCATTCAGGAGTTTCCGTTCTTTGAGTTGATTGATGTGACCAAATTTCCAGAATTTGCTGAAAATTTTCCAATGCATCATCTTAATGCTTTACATACTAAATATCCAAATGTAATTGACTCCAAATCCTTAGTTAACGAATTGGAAATATCTTTATCGTGACAGTGACTTTAGAAAATGCAAATCTGCAAATGAAATTTTAGAAGTCTTTCACGAACTAGGATTATTGTCTGCGATGTCGGAAACCACAAAGCTGATTCAGCTCCTTCTTACCATACCTGTAACTTCTGTTTAAAATGAAAGAAGTTTCTCTGTTCTTGATCGAATTAGATTATATTTAAGAAACACAATGGCTCAAGAACGGCTCTCGTCCCTGGCTAGGATTTCAATTGAAAAAGAAATACTTATTGATTTAGAAAGCAAAAAGGAATTACATGACCGAATATTAAAGGAATTTGCTTTAAAACCAAGACGCTTGGACTTTATGTTCAAGTAAATAAAATTCAAATATTTTTTTTTACCGAGGTATGTATTTATTTATTTTATTGATAATCTTAAGTTATTGTCATGCATTTAAATGTCGGCTCATATGTAGACTTGAAAATTTAAAAAGAGCCCGAGTAGTCTTGAAGAGCTGGAGTCGCCACTGATATATATATTATATATATATATATATATATTTGCAACATGAATAAAATAAAAATCTAGTGATTACTGATGTGGTTTCTCAATTTAATTTCGTACATTTTTTTCGTTCATCTTAATATTAATTCATCTTTACAGTATACTAAATTGGCAATAAACATTTTAAGCATTCTATAAAAATAATATTTAATTTACCTATAATTCGCTTTCATTTATTCTAAAGCCGAACAGAAAGTGTCTATCTACTTTTGTCGGAAAAAAACGTGTAACACTCGGAGGTTATCCAAAATGGTCCAAGCGGTCACATTGGAATGTGGGTCAAACCACATTTCGTCTCAAAGATCCGGATTTTCCTCCATTGACGCTATATATTATTCCAGTCATTATTATTATTGAAGTTAAAAACTTAATTTTAAATTATATTATTTATTAAAGGTAAGAGAGAGAGAGTTAATGCTGAGATGTACACATACATACACACACACACACACATCAGGAGTACTCAATTGGAATTAATTAAAATATATATATATATATATATATATTATATATATATTTGAATTAATTCCAATTGTGCGTGTGTGTATATATATAATATATACAGAGAAAAAGAGATTTTTGTCAGAGAAAGTGAGGACGGCACACACACACACACACACACACACATTATTGATTTTAAATCACTGTTAAAAATGATAATTATCATAAATCAACTTAAAGGGTTTGCATCAGACAATCGGTCAGACGCAGCGCTCAACTCAAATGATGCATATAATTGTCCTAAATCTTGTATTATTAGTATTACGTGCGGTGATTTTACGAAGTTCAAGCTTATCCCCCTCCTCTCTAGTTAGTCTGGTGAAGTAGTGAGTTGACTTCTTTTACTCTGCACTTCACATAGGTATACCCGACTCATCGGGGATTGTTCTGTACCATGCGTCTAATATTCTTTTACACTCCATAGATTTTAGTTCCTACTTTTTTTCCGTACCGTAATAGTTGAAATTTCTCAGTGTTAAACTTCATATAAAAACCAAGCGACTTCTCCTAAAACTTACTACATTATTATCCCTGTCACATCCTTCATGCATTAAAAAAGTTCTACGTTATTGGTAACCTTCGATTAGCATCTCCCCGAATTGTTCATTTTGACGAGGGTCAAGCTTTTCACTCCGCTTTAGACCTTCAGTTTAACGTGGAATCCGAACTACGCTCCAGCACTGGCGAGGTGAAGTTACAATGTCATCGCCCGGACTCGATCCCTCAACCAGCACCCAGCGTCTTAACCACTAGGATACCTAGGGCGCCCATTTATCTACCAACCCAAGCAGACATTCATTTTCATGAGCTAAACACAATTTAATCACACTCCTACGCGAGAATTGGCAAGTAGACAGTCAAGCCGAATACATTAATCAAAGTTGAGGATCGAATAGTATGACTGCAAACATATATTTTGCAAATATTTGAAACCATCGTGGCAATTAACACACACACACACACACACACACACACACACACACACATATATATATATATATAAAACCAAATCCACAAGTCAGGAATCTTGGGAAAGCTGAGAATAGCATGACCACAAAAAATAATAATGCACAAAAACATTCTGCTTGTAGAGATCTTCTAGATTTCTTATTTTCTAATGATCTTTGTGTCAACGGGTGTTACTGTGATGTCTCTGGTAATGATCTATTTCAGGATTATGAAGAGTAGCGGCGCTAATTTTGTTTCCTGCGGCACTGATAAAGATATTCCTGTAACGACTTGTATCCGCTCAAGTTGTCCATCTCCCTATGCGAACTGGGAAAAATTGAGGATCAAATAGTTGTGATAGAGATGGTTGATCAATGTTGCGAGGGATATTGCATAAAGGGGTGGGTTCTAAAATGGGAAAACCGACCAATCAGGACGTCCAAAGCGTGGGCCCGTTATGTCGGTTACGAATGACCAGAACTGCACAGCGTACTCCAGTAGGGTGTGTCGAATTTTTCAACTTTCAAATTCCAAATATGAGGGGTGCTAAAAAGTTGCAGCATGACTTAGGAATTCTAAAGATATTGTTGTTAATTTAATATAATTTAGTTTTGCTTGGTAAGAAGCTACATAAAAATAGTGACTTTTTTTACTTTTTTGTGGAATTATATAATAATTATTATATTAATAATTATATATGCTGTATATATAATGCACTGCTGTTTTTGCTTATTCACAGGTTGAAACATATTCATCAGTGTGCTGAAGATTACTTGTCCGTCAGTGCTACCATCCTAACCAGTTGGGAATTGACCTACAATGGCTTCTAAAAGGAGGACAAGACTGGGGACATTCACACATATGAGCAACCTAATTGGAACTGGTATAGTTGTTGCCCTCTGAACTCCCAACTCTGCGAGACGTTCTGAAATATGGGCTACTGCTAAGAGAACAAAGTGGTGAGGATGTGAGAAACTACCCAGCAGCCAGTCTTGCAAAGGACATTTACCCTAAAGTGCTTGAAAAGTGGGAACGAGCAAACAGTTCTTTTGTAGCCCCCGTTGTAAATTCACGAGTCACAATCTTAAACAAGATCCAAGAGAGCTGGGAGCAGGCCAAAAACATATCTCTTGGGAGAGGAAAGCTACATGTCAAAGAGGCTTTCATTGCAAAACTTGACAAGCTTTTTGACATCCTCAGTTGCAAGTGTAAAATTGTTCTCTGCTCTGAATTTGGCTGCCTTGCAGATGCTGGTTGCAAAAACGAAACTCACATTAACTGTACATGCCCTAGGGAGATGAAGATCCCTGTGAAGGAACTTTCTTTCATTAAAGGTCAGAGAGACAAGTCTGGTTCTATTGGACCACATCAGATTGGCTTGCCAGATCAACCTGAGCACAACAGACAAGTCAAAAACAGAAGTGGCAAGAAGACGAAAGAAGAAGGCTTGCTGAATATAAGCAGACAAGTAAGCAGGATGTTTCAATGCCATCAAATGAAATAATTTTCTCTGATGATGAAAATGAAGAACAAATAGCTGATGCTCAAGATGGAAAGGATGGAAGTTATGAAGTGACATTAGAAATACCAAGCATGTCTTCAACTTCCAATAAAAAGCCAGAGTACAACACATTAGAAATACCTAATGTTGCTATGCATAGCATCAGATATGGTGTTGGCCTGCGTGCCACAGCTGCCATCACCACTGCTGCCTTGATCACTGAAGAAGACAAGAGACTTGTAGTTGATCACAATAAAGTCAATAGGGCCCAAGAAAAAGTTATGAGATCCCTGGATCAGGAATTTGATGATCTTTGTAAGAAGGGTGAAATTGACTGCATCTTCTTTGACGGCCGTCAAGATACAACTAAAGTTATGCTGAAAGCAGACAATTCAGATCGTCAGTTCCCCAGCATCATCAAAGAAGAGCATTATTCTGTGTGCAGTGAGCCAGGTGGAAGATATCTCTACCACTTCACTCCTGAGAAAGGCTCAACGAGAAAAAAACCTGCTGAAGTTATTGCTGATAATCTTGTAGATTTCATGAAGGGCATTGATAAAAGCCTGCAGGCCATTGGAGGTGATTCTACAAATGTTAACACTGGCTGGGAGGGTGGTTCCATGCATTGGGTAGAGGTCAAGCTTTGCCGTAAGCTGATCTGGTTGGTTTGTGTCGAGTTACCCCTGCGACACTTGACCACAGCACTGGATGGGAAGACCTTGTCTGACAACAAGTGGACAGGTAACATTGGCAAGATGCTAGACACTGCAACCGAACTTGAAATTGATCCTTCATTCACCAAACTCTCAATTGGAGAGCCTCTTACTTCACTGAATGACAATGTCGTAAAGGATCTCTCTACTGATCAAGCGTACGGGTATAGGATCACACAGGCCATAAGGACAGGAGAACTTCCCACAGATCTGGCCCTTCTTGAAATTGGTCCAGTGAGCCATTCAAGGTGGTTGACAACAGCAAACAGGCTTTGTCGCATATGGGTTTCAAAACATGGCCTTAAAGGCAAAACCCTCAACAACTTAAGACTGATAGTGGAATACATTGTTGGTGTGTACTACCCTGTTGGTTCAACATCAAAGTAAAACACTCTTGGGTGGAAGGCCCACGCCACATCTTGTTTCAGCTGCGGCTAGTTAGGCTGCAAAAGAAGGCTGTAGTGGATGCTGTTTTGCCAACCATCAAGCGCTCAGCATGGTATGCATTCAGCGAAATGATAATCCAGACACTCTTGTGCTCAGATGACAGTGAGGAGAGGAGAGCTGGTGTCCAAAAGATTGTTGACATGAGGGGTGGAGATGATGACACACTTGGAGATCTTTCTGTACGTCCCAGGAAGACACCTTCCATCAACCCCAGTGCTTCTTCCGTGTTGGAGCTGACAGACTGGTCTGACGGGGTATTTGACCCTCCTTTGACATGTAAACTGACTACAGCGGAAGTAAAGAAGTTCTTTGACAAGCCTATGCAAGTTCCACAGTGGCCCTGTCATGCTCAGTCAATAGAGAGGTGTGTGAAACAAGTCACAGAGGCAGCAGGCAGGGTGTATACACATGAGAAACGTGAGGGCTATATCAGAGGCCAAGAAGCAAGTCGGCGGCTGATGTCCAAGAACGAATCAAAGCAAGACTTGATGAAACTTGTTGTTTAAATATTTTTTTACTGATGTCATTACTTTCTAATGTTGTTTTATGATTACAAGGATATGTTTTATGATTACTAGGATATGTTTTATGATTACTAGGATATGTTTTATGCAGAGAAACTAAAATTTTTATAGCATTACCTGACATTTTGAGAAGCTAAAATTAATAAATGTTGTTTTCCGAGAGCAAGTTATGTGCTTTTTAATCAAACGTAGATTTACCAAGCTAAGTGTTGAGCAATCACAAAAATAATAGCAGATTTTAATTCTTCACATCCAGAAACATATTTTTAAAACCCCTCAGTGAAGGAATTGGCAAAAATTAATTTTCACCTCCCAAATTGACACACCCTAATACTCCAGGGAACCAGGGAATTGTACAGAGAGAGCACAATATCCTTGTTTCCGCCTCCTAATATAACCCGATCGCTTTCTCTGTTTGTGATATTTACTTTACCTATAAATTCTGTTGCGCGTGCAACAGGCTACCTTGAGAAGAGGAGAACAGTTCATCTGCGGTTCAGTTCAAGAAAATGGATAGGCCGAACCTTGCACACTATTTGCGGTGTAGGAATTTTTTCCCCTGGAACCGTAACCACTGATACATCCTCGGTACGGGATGCATTACTTATTGAGGTACTTCTTGTCTTTGTGACTCCCTATCTTTCATGTACACTTTCCACATTGTGTCCGGCAACTGATACAGAAACTCTTTCCAAAATTGTTGTGAAAGAAGCTTTATGCAAAAGTGTAATGAAAAAAGAACAGCTTTAGAGTTCATTCACACCATGCGTACACTTCTACAGATCTACAGAAGCTAAGGCTAAGAAAGACCCTAAGATCCACTCTAAGGTTAGCCCGAGAGAAAGGAAAGAGTAGGGGGGTTAAGAGAAGAGAATGAGGGGTTAAGAAAGTAGCAACACCTATCACTCGTGGGTTAACATTCATTCAGAAAAAGAAAGAAAGACTCACCATCATCATCCGCCGGCCACTGCCGAGAAGTCAGAAAAATAGTCGGAGAGAATAGGAAAGATTCCAGAACGGTTCTCTACTCCATAGGGAGGTAGAGCCTACTCTGCCGGAAAAAAGATGAAAAGAAGTAAAATAAGAACGCTTACAAACCATGCAATACATTCTTAACTCAAGAACAACACATTCTTAACTCAAAGCAACACATTCTTCCAGCTGTTGCAGACCGATCCTCCACTCTATAGGGAGGTAGAGGATGCAGCCCACTAGGCTGGAAAGGCGTGAAAGAGGAAAAGAAGTAAAATAAGAACGCATTCCAACACATTCTTAACTCAAACACTCTCATACCATGCAAACTACAGACATGCAATAAAGAGAGTTACAGACATGCAATAAAGGAGAGAAGAGAAGAAAACAAAGTATAAAGAATAACAAAAAGTGGGTTAATTTACTCAACAAGCTACAACTAAGTTCGTGTTAGTATAATTTTTTTTTCTGGCATATCACACGCTGGCATGTCACAAACTGGCATTAGACGCCAACAGACTCATCCCCGATTACGACCGCAAGAGCTCCTGTTGCTAATTGTTTTATTATTTTAAACAACGTTAATATTTTTAAAATGCCTATCTAGACGGTTTTTAAACACATTAACACTGGTATAGTTCACGACGGGCGCTGGAAGATTATTCCATTTGTGAATTACTTTAAACGTAAAGAAGTTTTTAGCGACATTAGTAATGAAACGTCTGCCACGCAACTTAAATCCGTTATTACGAGTATTGCTATTATCGAAAGTGAAGAGTTTGTCAAAATTTACGTTATCGATGTTATTAATGATTTTGAAAACTTCAATAAGCTCCCCCTTAATCTCCTAGTTTCGAATGAATGCAAGTCTAACTCTTTAATCCTATCTTCATAAGGCTTGTTGCGCAATGACGAAATTAGTTTCGTGGCACGACGCTGAACCCTTTCTAACCTATCAATATCCTCTCGCAAATACGGGCACCAAACTGAACGGCATATTCTAAATGAGGCCTGACTAGGGACTTGTAAAAGGGCAATATAATATTCTTCGATTTAAATTCAAAATTACGCGCTATGAAGCCTAACATCCTATTAGCTTTTGCGTAAGACTCCAGGCACTGGTTCCTAACTTTTAAATCCTTAGATACGCATTGAGGAAGAAGTTGATACCCAAAATCAAGGTCCAGGGTTTTCGAGATGCCTATATACTCTGCGTTTGAAAGATTGGAGGTCATAGACAGGTGGAAGGATGGATTGAGGAAGAATGTTCCAGAATTGATCGGTTGATTAGATGAAAGATTCAAAATATCAATATTCCGTAAGTTAGAGAGTTGGACAGAAAAAGAATGAGAATCTGTAGAAAGATTGGTACTGCGTGCGTTTCATAAAGAAGGAGACATGCAGTTCGAGTGTTCAGAAGAGCAATGTCTGATATAATAGTGATAGTAAAGAGAGAGTGATGCAACATTGCGGCGAAGTGAGAGGTACTGAAGACAGTCAGTAAGAGGAGGGGAATTGATGAGATGAAAAACCTTTGATTCTACTCGGTCAAGTACAGCTGTGTGGGTTGAACTACCCCACACATGAGAAGCGTACTCCATACAAGGGTAGACAAGAACCTTGTACAGAGACAGCAACTGAGTGGGGTGAAGAAACTGCAGAACCGGTACAACACACCTAACCTCTTAGAAACTGATTTAGAAAGAGAGTATATGTGTTCTTTCCAGGAAAGACCACAAGAGAAGGAAACAATAAGAATGTTAGAAATGGAGAAACTGAGTTTTTGAAGCATCGAAAGTCACATGGTTTTCTCTGCCTCAGTTTGAGATAGCAGAAAGATCAGAGGTCAGGTGTACCATAGCCTTCCTACGCGAAGCACGGAGTGACTGTTGGGTGGGACGCTTTATGAAACGGGTGGAGAAGTGAAGAGTGGAATCATCGACATAGGAGTGGATAGGGCAGAGAGTGCGACTTAATAGATCATTGATCAATAAAAGTTAAAGAGTGGGTGACAGGACAGAATCTGAGGAACATCACTGTTAATAGCTTTAGGAGGAGAACAGTGGCCATCTACATCCGCATCTATAGATCGTCCAGAAAGGAAATTAGAGAGGAAGGCACAGATAGAAGGATTGAAACCAAAGGATAGCAGTTTCGAAATTAAAGATTTGTGCCAGACTCTATCAAAAGCTTTTGATATGTATATCGCAATAACAAATGTTTCACCGAAATCCCAAAAAGGAGATGACTAAGAGTTAGAGAGATATGCAAGAAGATCGCCAGTAGAGTTTCCCTTGTAGAACCCATACTGACGATCTGAAAGAAGACTGCGAGAAGAGAGGTGATTAAGAATTTTCCTATTAAAGATGGAATCAAAAACATTACAAAGGCAAGAAATCAAAGCAAATGGAAGATAGTTGGAGGGTTGAGAGCGGTCACCCTTCTTTGGGACATGCTGAATGAAAGCGAACTTCCAGTAGGAAGGAATAGCATCAGATGAAAGACAAAGACGAAAGAGTTTTCCACGGATAAGGTGTCTTTAGGCATGAATTTGTTCTTGAACACTGTAAAGCACAATGAGGCGATTGTGGTTGTTTCAGACATAATTATGTCGGAGGAATAGCACTGGAATCGTTCAGGGTTGAGTTGGAAGCGAAAGTTCGAGCGAATAGTTCAGCTTTGTGAAGAGAAGAGATGACAAATGAGTCAAATTGGAAAAGGGGAGGAGAGGACGAACATGTAAAGTTGATGGAGAGGTTCTTAACTAGATGCCAGAAAGAGCGAGAAGACTTAGAATTGTATAGATTTTCACAATTTTATTGCATGAAGGAAATTTTGGCGACTCAAAGAACAGATTTTGCACGAATCCGGGCACAAATGTGAGACAGGAGATGGATGGCGGCGGCAATTTCTGAAAAACTCCTCTCTGTTGCTGCTAGCATTACAACAATTAAAGTTAAACCAAGGTTTTGTTCCCATTAGTAGTAGTAGGAATAGAATATGGAATGTATAAAATTAACAATATCTTGTTAAAATGTCTTTCGCTTTTAATCAATGCTTGTTAACCATGTGCTAATCTCTTTATTTCTCTGTTCCGTTGTACATATGTATATATTTTCGTCACTCGCCTTCTCCATTCCCCAACGAGGTGTACTTTTGAGTACATGAAAGGACTTGGAAACATTTCTTCTTTTTCCTTGTGGTTTGCATCATTCATTCATTTTATGTGTTTAAGTGTGAAATTCACCCTAAAGAAATGTAAATTGGGTTAGGTACAGTTAAGTTACGTTAAGGATTAGGCATTTCCTTAAGGTAATATTGGTATGTCTACGATATTCGATCCCTGTACCTTTGTTCCTTCCACAATGATCTCACGAAGATGGAATTCCAATCTATTACTTCCATGCTGGATGCAACATCTTCCCAGTTTATACCTTTGGTGTGAAAATTAAAAATTTCGAATGTGCTTCTTTCTGTTGTTCCTGTTCTTTCCTTTCTTCTTACTTTTATATTGGATGTTATTTCAATAATGTTTTGATCCGATATTACAGTTGGGGATATCTCTACATTATCTATTAGGTTGCTGTTGTTTGTGATCACCAAATCTATGCAGTTGTTTTTTCTTGTGTTTTCTGTTATTTCTTGTTAACATAAATTCATCAGCCAGAGCTATTAGCATTATATATATATCAATCTGGAGAAGTTACGCTAATGTTACACATCGAATTCAGTGTTACAAAAACGTTTCGTTGAAATGCCCAACTGACATACAACTTGTATGTAAAATTTAGCAGTGATAGGATTTCACTCAAGAATTGAATACTATAAAAGTGGGATTTGTAAGAGAAGACCTACTGTCTCCTTCACCAGCTCAATACTCCTCTAAAGAAACTTAACTCCTTTCATTTGAAAATAAAGTTATCACAGTCAGTAAAAATTCATTTCTACGTCCTATCCTTTAAAGACAACATTAATAAATAGGACTGAAAACCTTAAGGACCAAAGAGTGAAGAGCTTTCAGATAACAGAGCTCGAAAGAGGAAGAACTATCAAACCTCAAATAAGTAATTGGTTTTAATACGTAACAAAAAGCAAGTTTAAAGTTAACTAAACATATGTAAGCTTAAGTTTTAAACTGACTTAATATCAGTTTTGAAGAAAACTTACGCCTATGTTTAACTATGAACAGAGAAGTGCGTAAAACCTTGAAATCGTAGCATCAAAATTATTACGAGTTTTTTGTAAGTTTAACCCTTAAACTCTACCCAGGGTACTATTATGCTCCAGTACCCCCGGAATTCCTAGCGTAACTTTTATAATGGGATATCTCTCGCTTTTTCTTTCTCCTAGAAATTAACAGGTGGTAAGATATTAATAAATTCATTCACTTGAATTATCTGTCCTAAGCTCCGCCCCTGTATGATCGGTCACATGACTCCTGCTACTACCCGGGCATATCTCTACCTCTGCGTGCTCAGATGAGCGCTGCAAGCCGTGGATCTCAGATGTGTATTTGAAGAAATCTCACCTAGACGAAAAATAGTGATGGCTACCTTTAATATTGCGTACTCGAGTTTTATGAAGTGATATTTGGTAAAGTGTGAAGATGTGGTGAACACTGAAAGACCCTATTCTACCATCCTTTGATGCTTTTAAGGCTACATTGAACCGTGCGAAGGAACAAGAGGTACAAATACTCTACGGCTATTCTGGTGAGAGCATTGCAGGATTTCGTGGTACAAGTGATGTATTGAAATGTTGTAGGACAAACTTTATAAAAACTTACATATACCGTGAAGTAGAAGAAACAACACGTGCAGTGGATATGGATAGTGAGTCTTGTTGATGAGTGGTATGACAAGCGATATTATGTCATGTTGCATCATACCGAGTACTCGTACCCTGCGACTGAGAATGTAAATCGTGTCATCATGGAGAATCTTAAGTATTTTTACCACTATATTAATATATATCATGACGAGGTTTGTAGTGAGATTGTGGCTAAAGGTCTGCGTGAGTATTTAATAGAATTTAGAGACGAGTATCGTTTGCTAGGCAAAAAGAAAAAATATGGGCACGTTTCTCTCAAATAGTGTGCCGGAGTGTGAATAAAATGTGTTTAGTTCGTGAAAAATGCACGAAAATGTCTGGTTGGTTGGTAGATAAATGAGCATCCTATTGTTTTCACTGGAAACTCTGAGGCTGCGCGGTCAACTCATCGAGGTTTTCAAGTTCTTACACGGGTTCAACGATATCGATTTTAGAAGCATGTTTAGTTTAAATGATAACTCGCAACAATGGTATAATTTGTACGATGCATACCATCACTATGTTAATATAATTTATTTGTATAAATTTATTTATGACAAAATCATTTATATATAAGAACAGAAAATAGTTTAGAAGGGTCACAGAAATATCGTATTGCGTACGATAGTTACGTTTAGTTAAAAATTATTAGCATATCTTCAGCCACAAATCTGTCTCTTATGCATAAAATGTACTCGTATAACTGCTGCACATATATATATATATATATATATACATACATACATACGTACGTACATAAAAAAATAATTTGCACTAGTCCAAAAGGTTAATCCAAAAGTTAATTCACTAACCGTGGTTGGGTTACAAACTTCAATCCAGTTGTGTCGTAATCAAAGTAACCATTAGGTTTGGTTGTCGTATAATTCATATTTCGTTGTTGTAACCGGATGTATACGACGTTGTGTCGTCAGTGCATTC
Source organism: Bathynomus jamesi (assembly GCA_023014485.1). Taxonomy (NCBI): domain Eukaryota; kingdom Metazoa; phylum Arthropoda; class Malacostraca; order Isopoda; family Cirolanidae; genus Bathynomus; species Bathynomus jamesi. Next base: position 1,326,486 of record JAJOZX010000402.1, read on the forward strand.
TGTCGACTGATTGATGTGGGCTGTTTAACTCCCTTCGCAATATCTAAGGTCATTTGACGAAGGGGATCTACAGTTTTACGTAGCACCCGTACCACGGATCACTATATCATCTTGGCGCAGAGAACGGCATCCCATCACGAGATAGTCCAAGGAGATGAAAGAATGCGTCGTAGAAATTTTTTTTATGAAATTGAGGGATATATGCATACTTTAGGTTATTTTAAATAAGTCTAGAGTTTCATTGGTGCGTTTTATTTTCCACTAGCGGTGTACACGAGATAAGTGTACGCATGGTGTGAATGAACTCTGAAGCTGTTCTTTTTTCATTACATTTTTGTATAAAGCTTCTTTCACAACAATTTTGGAGAGTTTCTGTATCAGTTGCCGGACACAATGTGGAAAGTGTACATGAAAGATAGGGAGTTACAAGGACAAGAAGTATCTCAATAAGTAATGCATCCCATACCGAGGATGTATCAGTGGTTACGGTTCCAGGGGAAAAAATTCCTACACCGCAAATAGTGTGCAAGATTCGGCCTATCCATTTTCTTGAACTGAACCGCAGATGAACTGTTCTCCTCTTCTGAAGGTAGCCTGTTGCACGCGCCACAGAACTTATAGGTAAAGTAAATACCACAAACAGAGAAAGCGATCGGGTTATATTAGGAGGCGGAAACAAGGTTATTGTGCTCTCTCTGTACAATTCCCTGGTTCCCTGGAGTATGCTGTGCAGTTCTGGTCATTCGTAACACCGATATAACGGGCCCACGCTTTGGACGTCCTGATTGGTCGACCAATGGTGTGTTTATATTCTCTCCGTAGATTTAATGCTCACATCGTGTATTACCCCTTGCAGTCTCTACCACGACGATATTTGCATTTGCGCCCATGCTTTTCTCGGTTTTCCCATTTTAGAACCCACCCCATCATGCAATATCCCTCGCAACATTGATCAACCATCTCTATTACAACAATATTTTACATTATTATTTTTTGCGGTCATGCTATTTGATCCTCAATTTTTCCCAGTTCGCATAGGGAGATGGAGAACTTGAGCGGATACAAGTCGTTACAGGAATATCTTTATCAGAGCGCTCAGCTCAGTGCCGCAGGAAACAAAATTAGCGCCGCTACTCTTCATAATCCTGACATAGATCATTACCAGAGACATCACAGTAACACCCGTTGACACAAAGATCATTAGAAAATAAGAAATCTAGAAGATCTCTACAAGCAGAATGTTTTTGTGCATTATTATTTTTTGTGGTCGTACTATTCTCAGCTTTCCCAAGATTCCTGACTTGTGGATTTGTGTATATATATAGAGTATATATATATATATATATATATATATATGTGTGTGTGTGTGTGTGTGTGTGTGTGTGTTTGCGGTCATACTATTCGATCCTCAACTTTGATTAATGTATTCGGCTTGACTTTCTACTTGCCAATTCTCGCGTAGGAGTGTGATTAAATTGTGTTTAGCTCATGAAAATGAATGTCTGCTTGGGTTGGTAGATAAATGGGCGCCCTAGGTATCCTAGTGGTTAAGACGCTGGGTGCTGGTTGAGAGATCGAGTCCGGGCGATGACATTGTAATTTCACCCCGCCAGTGCTGAAGCGTAGTTCGGATTCCACGTTAAACTGAAGGTCTAAAGCGGAGTGAAAAGCTTGACCGTCGTCAAAATGAACAATTCGGGGGGATGCTAATCGAAGGTTACCAATAAAGTAAAACTTTTTTAATGCATGAAGGATGGGACAGGGATAATAATGTAGTAAGTTTTAGTTTTGGTTAACATTTCAACTTCTGATCGAATGAGGACCATGGTGTAGTGGTTATCATATCTGACCGGCAATCGGAAGATCCCGGGTTCGATTCCCGGGTGGTTACCTCATTTTTTCATTTGTTCGTTCCCTCTTCTCATCTTGCGCGAAATGTTCTCCTATACAAGCGTCGTTCTTTACGTTATTTATACTGCGTTTTGCAGTTGATATATATATATATATATATATATATATATATATATATATATATATGGCTACGTCGTAGCCAATGTCGTAACACCGCTTCCTGTTGATCAGCGAAGTTAAGCGACATTGGGTCTGGGTAGTAGTTGGATGGGAGACCGTTCGCTGCGTCCAGACTATGTCCAATATATATATAAAATATATATATAATATAATATATATATATATGTATATATATGGGCTACGTCGTGGCCGATGTCGTAACACCGCTTCCCGGAGATCAGCGAAGTTAAGCGACATTGGGTCTGGGTAGTAGTTGGATGGGAGACCATCCTCCGCGCCCAAATTATGTAGCGACCCGTGGTTCGGATCCCACTTAAAGCTGTAGGTCCTCTCCGTCATATGACCTTAGATGTTGCGAAGGAGGTTAAACAACCCCAATAAAAAAATATATACATATACAGGGTGGGCGGAAAGTAGCTCCCTATTTTGGATTGGTAAAAAAATACGTATATTATCCATTTATTTCAGAAGAAATAATATGAAAAGGTAGGCATACATGGTAGGTTTTCTCTAAAATTCAATGTGGGCTCCAACTCTTTCCACCAGCTTCTGGAGCCGCCCAGGAATGGCGTCCACTGACTTTAGCAGGAACTCCGGCGGGATGGAGGACATGACTTCCCGAATTCGGTCCTCCAGTTCTTCCAATGTCCTCGGTTTGGTGCGGTAGACTTCTTCCTTTACCCACCCCCCAAAGAAAGAAGTCGCACGGTGTCAAGTCGGGGCTCCTGGCTGGCCATTGATGTGGACCACGACGACTCATCCAACGCCCAGGGAAGTGGGCATCCAGCCACTCACGGACAACAAGAGCGAAGTGCGGAGGCGCGCAATCTTGCATAAATATCAGATCGTCGATGTTCTCCCATGTGCTGACAACCGGCCAGACCTCGTTTCGCAACATAGCAAGGTACCGCTCAGCATTCATGGTGTTGCGCAGAAGGAGCGGGCCCACAACCTGATCTGAGGTCATACCACACCACACCGTTACACTGAACCGATTCTGCCGTTTTTCAGTGGTAACCGTGCGACTTCTTTCTTTGGGGGTGGGTAAAGGAAGAAGTCTACCGCACCAAACCGAGGACATTGGAAGAACTGGAGGACCGAATTCGGGAAGTCATGTCCTCCATCCCGCCGGAGTTCCTGCTAAAGTCAGTGGATGCCATTCCTGGGCGGCTCCAGAAGCTGGTGGAAAGAGTTGGAGCCCACATTGAATTTTAGAGAAAACCTACCATGTATGCCTACCTTTTCATATTATTTTTTCTGAAATAAATGAATAATATACGTATTTTTTTACCAATCCAAAATAGGGAGCTACTTTCCGCCCACCCTGTATATACACACCTTGGTCAACCTTGGTTTTGCTTTCGCCTGAGTTGTTCATTCTGACGAAGGTCAAGTTTGTCACTCCACCTTAGATCTACAGTTTAACGTGGAATCAGAACCACGTCCCACCAGCAGCCTAGCGCCTTAACCACTAGGCTACCCAGGGTACTCGTTTATCTACCAACCGAATCTCGAACCGTGGGCCGATGGATTCGTAGTTGGCGACGCTAACCACTATATATATATATATATACACACACAGTTTCTTTTTATATTTTGGTGGCCGCTAAATTTCATGGCATGACGCATATATATATATAATTTATTTACTTTTATATTTTTTCCCTGCTGACCATCCTCCTTATCAAACCCTTTGTTTACACTTATCAACCATTTTTCACAGCTGTGATTAAGTTTTTGCTCTTCTCTCCTTTACCCTCACCCTTTGTTCCTATCGCCTCCATTTCTTTTCTCATTTTCAGGTTTCCTCCCTTTTTCCCCTCTTGGCACTCATCCCTCCCCCGGCACTGTGGTGGCCGCTAAACTTCATCGGCATGTTTTATCCCATACTACTGTGCCAACCCTCATTCATACACCCTGTCGACTTGGACGCACAGGGGGCACTGTCCACCCTTTCCCATTCCCTTCCCTCTCCACAAAACCCGGAAAATCTCTGAATTTTTTCTATTATACTATTGATGACACCATCCCAGAGACTGCCTCGATACTCGGTGTATTTTCATGACCGTTAAATATGGAGGTGGGCAGTGGGATGATGTGGGCATGTTTTTCATAGTCTGAACTGGGACCATTGGCGTTTGTAACGGGTACAATGGCTGCCAGGGCGTTTTGTGGTATTTTGGACATCACATTTGACGGAATTTTATGGTGAGAGTCCGTACCTGTACTAACACGGCAAAGTCCCTTTTCACAAAGCCCAGACTATAACTCATTGTTTCGAGTAGAATAACGTTGACAACATGTTATGGCCTGGTCAGAGCTGTGATCTTAATTGGATAGAATTGGTTGAAAGTGTTCCTAAGGGGCTTATACCCATTTGGTTGACGACATAACATGGACACTAAATATTATTTAGAGACTTCCTTTATTTTCACTCTTACTTTTCTTTAGGTAACCTAGGGTAAAGCTTTGGGTCCTTTTTAATTTTTGACTCCGCTAGGTAACTTTCATAGCCTTAAGAAACTAAAAATGTGGTCTAAACAACCATATTATTATTGATATTTAAATTTTCAATATAAACTTCATTAAAAAGTTAAGGACTGAAAACATTAAAACTTACCTTCCATATCTATACAAAGGTTTTCATAACGTAATAAATAAATTTTATTAGGAAACTTGCTTTGAAGTTTTTTGAACCACATTAGATCATCTTCAACGATTTTACAGTTCGATTCAGGTTCTGACTCCCAACCGAGACGTCGTCTGGAGACCAATGCTGCTCTAGGATCTCTAACTAGGTAAACAACCTATAAAGTAACAATACAAATTAATATGAACATCGAAAATGCTTAGGATTATAGTCCACTCCTACGGGTGCGAAGCTAGGTAATATCCAAACAAATACTTTGTCACAAAGCACATACATATTTAATTCACTCAAAAGGATTGCTCACGAACCATAATTGTGTATATTTGGTGTGAGAAATTTTACAAAACTGTGTGAGCATTATTCCTGCAAATTTATTTCGACAAGCAAGTAAACTAAATGTATACAAAATATTTGTGTTGAACAAATGATAAAAACAGAGTTACAAGGAGTTACAAGGACAAGAAGTACCTCAGAAGGCCTTGCGGCCCATACCGAGGAAGTACCAATGGCAACGGGTGCCAGGAAAAAAAATTTCCTACACATTGTCACAGCTAGCTTCTCGAATAGCCACCCCCAGAAGACATTAACACACATCTTCAAATCAAATAGTGTGCAAGATTTGGCCTAACCTTTTCTTGAACTGATCCACAGAGGAACTGTTCACAACTTCTGAAGTAGCCTGTTCCACGTGTCACAGATCTTATAGGTAAAGTAATTCCCACACACACTAGTGCTAAACCGTTTCAAATCCAACTTCCAACCATCGTTGCAAGTTGAGTTATCATTTAAACTAAACATGCTTCTAAAATCGATATCGTTGAACCCGTGTAAGAGCTTGGAAACCTCGATGAGTTGACCGAGCAGCCTCCGAGTTTCCAACGAAAACAAATTCAGGGCGTGTAAGCGTCGATTGTAGCCCATATGCCTAACAGAAGGGATTAACTTTGTGGCCTTCGCATGGACTCGCTCCAGCCTATAAATATCTTTCCTGAGGGTGGGTGACCAGAACTGCACAGCAGTCTCCTAATATAACCCAACAGCTTCTGAGCTTTCTTTTCCACCTCTACGCACTGTTTCGTAAACTTAATGTCGCTGCTAATTAGCACACCCAAGTCCTTTTCCAAATTAGTGGCCTCGATATTACTCCCCAACATGGAGTAGTCCGACTTGGGATTGGCGTAGCCAATGTACATCACCTTGCATTTACCCCAAGTTAAACGGCATTCGCCATTTTTCGTACCACTCTCCTATCCTACGTAAGTCCGCACGCAGTTGCTAGATCGCTTCGGGCGTCCCAACATCGGTCCCAAGCTTGGTGTCATCAGCGAATTTGCCGATCCTACTGACGATGCCAGCGTCGATATCATTTATGTAAATGATAAACAACAGTGGCACCAGAACGGAACCCTGAGGGACCCTGCTAGTGACCCGAGGCCCAACCCGAGCTAGCCCCTTTAATTACAACCCTCTGCCGCCTATTTTTCAGCCAGTTTCCAATCCAGCTACCTACTTCCCCATCGATTCCCAGCGAGCGGACTTTGGACATTAACCGGCGGTGAGGTACCTTATCAAAGGCTTTCTGAAAGTCGAGATAAAGTATATCAATCACCCTACTCTGATCGTACTCACTCCACATGACGTGGAAAAACTCGAGCAGGTTGGTGAGACACGACTTATGCCGCCTAAACCCATGTTTGGAGTCCCAAGCAGTTTGCAGGAATGAAAATGGTCAACGATCCTATCCGCTATTATCCCCTCTAATAATTTACCTTCGACCAAAGTGAGACTAATGGGACGATAGTTCCCTGGACTTTCGATCCCCTTTCTTAAAGATAGGTGTTAAGTTGGCTTCCCTCCAGTCACCAGGCACCTGGCCCGTCTTCAACAATTTGTTGAAGACTGTAACCAGGTGGGATAGCCACCTGGTCGCGCACTTCCCGCAGTTCCTCTGGGGAGGAATTGGTTCAGCCCAGGAGCCTTAAACACGTTCAGTTTGTCTTTTCTATCGGTATCGAACACCGAACACTATCCAGGGCAGTATCGTCGTGCCTGACGCCTGGCTCGGGGATGAAGCGGGTGTCCTCCCTGGTGAACACTCCCGCAAAGTACTCATTCAGCACATCAGCAATGTCCGCGTTGGAGGTCCGCAGCACGCCAGTGGGGTCCTTTAACGGGCCTATCATGCTTCTAATGGGATTTCTACTATTAATATAACTGAAGAACTCCTTAAGGTTCGTCTTGCAGAGGTTTGCCACCCGGAGTTCTTCGTTACGTTTGGCTAGCCTAACCTTCGCCTTGACTTCCCTGAACAGGCGGACATACGCCTCACTGTTCTCGTGGGAACGATTGGCCTTCGCCCTCCTGTACGCAGCTTTCCTGTTTCAGATAGCCAAAGCGATGTCCCGACTGAACCACTTAGGTTGCGTTGAAACAGGGGTGACCGGTTTTGAGGGTATGGCAGCGGACTGCAGCACCATAAACTGGTCCCGGAATGCACTCCACACTCCCTCAACATCGCCGCCGACCTCTAACCCCATCTCACCTACGCTATCCCGGACGCCAACAAAGTCCGCCCGCCGTAGATCGAGCTTACTGCCTTGCGAGTTACTACGCTTCACCCGAGGGACGCAGACACAAAACCTAATCAGACTTTGATCACACCCGCCCAACGATTCGTCAACGGTGAGGCCAGTGACGAGGTTATCTTCGGTCGTGAATACCAAGTCTAGAATGCTTTCGCCTCGTGTAGGCCCATTGACCCACTTAGTCAGGAAGTTCTCATCAGCAAAGTCAACTAGCCTCCTCCCTAGAGTGGCTGTACAAACATAATCTTCAAGAACGTAAGTTCGGAACCCATACTATTGTTCTTATTCACAAAAGAACTCAGAATACCAATTTGTATACAATTTGGAAATGTTTTAGAGGTGTCGCAAGAGTCCAGAAGATTTTAGCTTAGTCTTTTTTGAGTTCAGCTCCAGGTCCCGCTCACCCATAAGAGCAGGAGCGTATTTACAGTACATATGGGCCAAATGAGCCATCGCCCAGGGCGGCAAATTTTAGGGGGCGGCAAAATTTTGAGGGCAGTAAAATTCTGGAGGAAAAGTCGTAACAAGAAAGCACTTTTTAGATAGGGAAAAAATCCAAAATTTCTGGTATTTTTTAGCTAAAAAAACCGGAGAGAAGTTAATACCACTTAAAAAAAAATCTCATTACGTTTGAACGAAGTCGATTTCAAAGTTGGTCCTTGGCCTTAATATATTTTAGTAATTTTAATATCTTTATTTTAAAGCTAATTATTTTTATTTTATTTCAGATTTATTGTTTACACTTTACAGAGTATCAGTCCAAAAATTGGCCAATTAGGCTTTCTCTATAAAATTGAATTTATATTTTTTCTATTTCGCAACTTTGAACTTTGAAACTGGACAACATTTAAAATTTAAAGACAATATTGTGTTTATCTTAGTTTAGTACAGTAATGGTATTTATACAAGGTAAGAAGGCAGTTTTTAAGACAATTTTGAATTTTTCATGTTAACTTAACTGCCTATATGTAGTTAGCTGTCAGAGACCTACTCAGCCTGGCTGAGCTATTTTTTAAATATATAATTATAATGTTTTATTAATTTTAATAATATATTTTTATTTTAAAATATATTATTTATATTTTTAATTAATTTCAGATGTATTTGTTTTTTTCAGATGAGTGATGGGAGAAAAAACTAAGCGGTTCAGAGTATAAGAAGAGAGCTCCTAAGAAAACTGAAAAAAATGAGATGTCATTGACAAAACTGCGAAAATTGATACTTTCTTCAAGAAATCTGATATAAAGAGCAAAAATGTTGAAACAAATCCGAATGTTCCATGTCATTTATTTGGTGGAACTACTAAAATTGGTAAGGAAGGATTTGATGACTGGAAGCATGGCAGTGAAGCATTAACAAGCCATGAAAATTCCTCTGAACATAAGTCATGTGTGTGTTAGCTATGAAAACGAGAAGTTCAACTCTCGGAAAAATTGACAGACAACTTTTCAATCAAATTGATGATGAGAAGTATTGGAGGAGTGTTTTACAACGAGTTGTTGCAGTGGTCCGGTCACTGACATCTCATGGTTTACCTTTTAGGGGGCCACATTGAGAAATTTGGTTCTGGCCACAGTGGAAACTTTATAATGGCTTTGGAACTTACTGCTGAATTTGATCCTTTTCTGGCGGAACATTGCAAAATACAAAAATCCAGGAAAAGGTCATACCTCATACTTGTCTTCGTTTGCATATGAGCAATTCATCAAACTAATGGCTGACAAAGTTACCAAACAAATAACTGAGGAAGTGAAATGTGCGAAGTAGTATTCCATTATTGTGGACTCTACCCGAGACATATCACATGTCGATGAACGTGCAGTTATTCTGAGATACGTAAAAGAAGATGGGCAGCCCAGCGAGCGATTTTTGGCATTCCTTCCCAGCATAGGCCACAAATCAGAGCAGCTTTTCAACTCAGTTTCCAGCATATAAAAAATGCATGATCTCGACATTGCAAACTGCAGAGGACAGTCGTATGATAACGCTCCCAACATGTCAGGGACTTATTCTGGCTTGCAAGCCAGAATAAAAGAAGCGTCCCCAGTAGCAGTTTACGTACCCTGCTCTGCACACTCATTAAATTTGATTGGACAGTGTGCAACAAGTTGCTGTAAGGAAGCCATTGAATTTTTCGTACCTCTCCAAAATCTTTACGTGTTCTTCACTGCCTCCACTCACCGTTGGAAAATACTACAAAATCATTTTACCAAATCTGAAAATGTAACGCAGTGAAGCATCAGGCTACCTCAAACAACTGCAACGCCTTGAAACTACAATTCTTTCTTTAATGTGGGGTGACATTCTGGAAAGGTTCAATGCTACTAGTAAACAGCTCCAAGCAGTTAACATTGATCTTGGTGTCGTAGCAGCACTGTATGTATCATTGACATTCTATGTAAAAGATGCAAGAGACAACTTCGACTTTTATGAAGAAGCAGCAATTAAGAAATCATCTATCCGCGAATATGAAGTTACAATGAAAAGAAAAAAGAAACGAAAATTTCGAGTCGACGAAACTCGCGAAGGCGAGGTAGAATTATATGGACGGAGGAACTTCTTCATTAATATTTATCTTGTGGTACTTGACAGATTATTGTCGGGGTTAAGATTCGGTAGAACACATCCACCAAACTCGATATTGATATTTACACAGCGAGATAGAGCGAAAGAAAATAAGAATACTTTATGCTATACTAATTTTGGCGGAAATTCCTATTTATCGAGATATTTACTTTCGAAATTATTAAATTTTAGCGCCATTATTCACTCGTCAAAGCATCTCATCCTGTGCGTATGTAGTCATGTTATTATCATTAGCTAATCAGCGGCTGTCCCATTGTCACGTGACACCCCTGCGCATGTCCGGAGCTGAAATTTGAATTCAACAGTTGCTTTAGAATGGCTGTATCTGATGGATGTTTTAAGTCCGAGTGGGACGATATTAAACAAGTTTTGAGGGACGACAGCGCTGCTGTCGCTATATTTCGAACTCACAGCGTGCTCAAGAACTCTCGTGTCCTCAGTGTGGTAATGAACTTAATTAATATAAGTGCACTGATATTATTTCCAACTAGGCCTAGGTTATGTTAGGTCAACTGTATGTCCTTCACAATTGGTTAGGTTAAGTTGTGTTATTTTAGTTAGGTTAGGTTACTTTTGCCGTGAATATTACTGACGAAAATGGGTTTTTCTTGTGTATTTCATGCTGTTTCAATTGATTCTGGCCTTTTTAGCCCACAATTTCCTTCTTCTTCAGAGCCCTGGGGGGGGGGGGGTATCCCCATAACGGTGCATTTGCGCCAAAAATAAAGGTCAGATGCAATTGAAACCATGAAATACACCAGAAAAAAACTATTTTCGTCACTAGTTTGGGTGGATGTGTTCTACTGAATCTTTACCATTGTCGGAATTAAACCGTCGCAAAGATGTGTATGAAAACCTCCATGCACGGTTTGCGTTTCTTACAAAAGTCACCACCTTGAATCCGACAGATATAACTGCCAATGCTATTAAGCTTTGGGAATTTTACAAGGATGACTTCGCGGAAGCATTTGTTAATGAGTGTCTTCATTTCCGTGGGTTTCTTCTGAATTTGGAGAAAACTCCTACGAGCATTCTTGAGATGAGTGAGATGATCCACGCAAAAGGATTAAAAGAAGTTTACCCATATGTTGATATTGCGCTCAGGATCTTCCTACGTACGCCGGCTTCCAACTGTTCTGCCGAAAGATCTAAAAGATCTTTTTCTGTACTGCGACGACTAAAGAACTACCTACGATCAGTGATGTCAGAAAATCGTCTCAACTCTTTAGCTATCCTCAGTATTGAATCGGAACTCACGAGAGCTCGTAGCTATACAGATCTTATTGACGTCTTCGCTGCTCAGCAATCTCGGCGGAAACTGCTTTGAGTATTCTACAACGGTCGATTTCAAAACTAAACAAAGATCGTAAAGATTAACCTACAATGCATTTCTGTTCACACATTTAAGGGATTGTTATATATATATATATATATATATATATATATATATATATATATATATATATATATATATATATATATATATATTATATCATAATATATTATGATTGATATAAAAATATCTTATATGTTAAGATATATTTTGCTAGAGTAAATGCCTAAGCCATTTGACTGCATTTTACTGAAAACCCTTACATCAAATAACTATTTATTGCTAAATGGTAACTTCGTAAGTGTCCGAAGGGCAGCTAAATCAGTATGGCCCTTGGCGCCAGGAAACCTAAATCCGCCCCTGCATAAGAGAGTATTATCCTCTCAATGGAGGGGGTTTCGTTGGTGCTAACAACTCAGTGTCGCTTGGATGAACTGTGAAGACCTTCAACTAATGTTTTCTTTCTTGCATCTGGGAATGTTTCACGATATTCCTCAACGACGTGAAGCAAAAACTGTGCCTGTTCTTCATTTCTCGTTACAGAGGCATTAAAGTCCTTTATCAAAGCTACTCCCCTTTTTGCTATATCACTGACAACCTTCATGCTTTTAAGAATCTTGGAAGCGTTTTGATAATCTGGAATCTGTTCCCATTGAGCTGGATCTACAGAAGTTAGAAAGTCATCTTCCAACCCTAAAATTGAGAACAGTTGTCGAGAGTTTGCGGTGACAAATGATGACAGATCTTTTCCTTCAGCAATCGTTGGACAAATTCTATTTGGAGGGCATTTATCTCCATTTTTTAGAACTGCGACCATCGATCTCTTCATTTCTAAAGGTACATGAACATAAAAAAAAAAAGAGACCAATCAGACGTTCACTTAAATACCACAAATCATTACCGAATGCCTTGCCTGCAGATTTGGAGACGACAGTGTCTGGGTAAGTTTTTAATTGCTGAAGGAGCTCAAGGTCATTTGCAGGAGCTAAAGTTGCTTGGGGGCATTGGAACTATGCTTTTACATAAATCTTTGTAGTGAATAAATTTAATCTTCTTAAAGATGATACTTCTCTTGATGTTAGACGAACCTGTGAACGGAGGAGATAAATCTTTATAGAATAAATTGTTTGTTAGCCATCGTGCACGATGTAGAGCACCTGGTTGCATCAGTCTTCTTCCTCGTGGGCAGGGCCGGATTAAGACCTTTAGAGGCCCTAAGCACTTAAAAGATTTTGGTGCCCCATATATATGTAATTCAAAATATAAACAAAAATAAACCATAAAATAAAATTTTATTTTTTGAAATGAAACAAAACTTACAGTAAGATGGAAAATAATGTTTATTTTTGTATACTTCCACTTCATTTATATTTGAAAAGTTTTCTCCTACTTTTTTTAATTGCAAAGTCTTTGATCAGATCCTCAAAACTAATCTTACGTAACACATCTGCTTCTATACTTAGTAGAGATAAGGCATCCAGCCTGCCTTGTTGCATAGTTGTTCTGTTGGTATTTTTAATATACTTCAACTGAGAAAATGAACGCTCAGCTGAGCAATTTGTGACCATTAATGTTAGAAATATACGAAAGGCAATTTCTACATTTAGGAAGGCACACTCAATATTGTCTTCTACAATTATTTTATAAAGTTCAGCATGACTGAATCTTGTTTTTACATTTACTATAGCACACGAAAATATTTAATCTATATGTATTTTTAATATGGCGCTCAAAGATTTGATATAAACAAAATAATAACGCAAAGCGTAAAGTGTGTGATTACAACGAAATATATTTATTCTCTCAAAAGGGTTGTTGTTCACTACAAATTCAAACAATGAAAAAAAATAAATACTATATATGAATATATATAATTCAGTTTTCAACAGCTTATAGGCTATAAGCCGCGATTATAATAGTATAATAAATCCATGGTAAATCCGACAATGGAAAATTTCTGTGGTGCCCCCCTTCCCTTGATGCCCTAAGCACGGGCTTATTTTGCTTAATGGTTAATCCGGCCCTGCTCGTGGGGGTACTTCTCCCAGAAACAACAATGTTAATTCTAAGGTTTCTCAGTAATCATCTCTTGGTTGAAGTTCTTCTAGGTTAGTTTTACAGAATTAAATTATTTCCTTCCATTCAGATATGTCTAAGGTCACTTCTTTATCACCAATCACTGGTTCAAGCTTTCTCTTATCAATGTTATTCCATTCTAGTTGTAATTGCTTAAATAAAGCAATATCGGTCTGATGAGGGACCATAAAGGACGTCAAATACATTTCCAACTATAATCTCATGGATATGATGACGACAGGCTAGGTGCAGAAGATTTTTGTCCAACATTTGTTTAATAAGAATGCAGCGGAATGGGACGTTTTGGCGCCGACGTTCTGGCGCCGACGTTTTGGCGCCGCCGTTTGGGCGTGGAGCCGGTTTGGCGCCGCCGTTAATTAGTATTAAGTATTAAGTAGTAATACTTGGTTATTAACCTGAAGTGCTGTCTGTCTTTTCAGATAAGTTGTGTTGTTGCCCTTAATAGCATAAATGTCTGAAAATATATCAAGTAAGAAAGGGAAACAGAAGTTTTCACATAATGGATATTTGTATGTGTGATAAATGTAGCAAGCGCGACCCTTCGTTACTTTTTTGGCGGTGCGAGCAAAAGAGTCAGTGTATTATAAGGTGTATATATAATATGGGTACTTTTCCGTTATCTGCCCCCTTGACGATTGGTTAGGTTAAGTCGTGATATTTTTGTTAAAACTAACGAAAATATCACGACTTAACCTAACCAATCGTCAAGGGCGTACAGTTGACCTAACCGGGCAGTGACAATTGGTTAGGTTAAGTTGTGATATTTTTGTTAGTTTTAACGAAAATATCATGACTGAACCTAACCAATCGTCAAGGGGGCAGATAACGGAAAAGTGCCCATATTATATATACACCTTATAATACACTGACTCTTTTGCTCGCACCGCCAAAAAAGTAACGAAGGGTCGCGCTTGCTACATTTATCACACATACAAATATCCATTATGTGAAAACTTCTGTTTCCCTTTCTTACTTGATATATTTTCAGACATTTATGCTATTAAGGGCAACAACACAACTTATCTGAAAAGACAGACAGCACTTCAGGTTAATAACCAAGTATTACTACTTAATACTTAATACTAATTAACGGCGGCGCCAAACCGGCTCCGCGCCCAAACGGCGGCGCCCAAATGGTGGCGCCCAAACAGCGGCGCCAAAACTTCCAGCGCCAAAACGTCCTAGATGGAGAATGCAGGCACCTCCTCTTTTTCCTGTATTACTTGCCGTGGTATCAAACGACATAGCTTTGATCTGGTTGGTTAAATTTCATTCTTTTACAGTTTCAAAAACAGCATTTGGAATTGCTTTTGCACTCTCGGAGGTAAGTTTAGGGACTGCAAGAAGCTTGCCGATATCTTTACCAGTCACTACCACAGGCAAACGACCGGCAGACTTTTTTCCTGTGATATCAGGTAGCATTTTTCCATCTCACTGAACTACTATGGGGGTTTCTGGAGCAAAGTGTTCAATGATATTAGCTGAAGTTTCTTTTCTAATTTTCATTCTTCTAGTGCGAATAGAATCTTTATTGATCGATAGTAACTCTACATCATATCCTAAACTTTTTGCCATAGCAGCAACGATATGAGCTGCTGCTCGGTTGCTGGTCTTTGTACGGTCTAGACTCTAGAGCTTGCGCTAATTCGGGAGTCATTATGTTTTGAGGTCTTGCTTTCTTCAATTGTGGTTGGGTGTCACCCTGAGAAAAACTTTTTAATTTTTGAGATGTACTATTTTCCGAATGGATCGACTCGTTATCACTACTGATATTTGAATCTGTTGTTGCAACTTTGTTTAGTTGTTGTATTTCTTTTTCATGTTTTCTCTTGCGGCTAATAAAATTTTGCTCTCTAATTATCTTATTTATTTCCTTGATTGTTGACACTTTATCAATGCCAGCGATGTGACCTTTCCTTCCACTGTGCTAAGCAATAAGAAATTTCTTATCTTCTATTTTCATCATAGACAGAGCATTTTCGTGTGCAATGTCAAATAGTTCATTGAGTCGTGATGTAAAGTGTGTTTCATTGGAAATTTGCTTTTGAGATCGACGGGACTTACTTTTTTGTAATGCTTTCCATTTAAAATGAAGTTTGAGCAACCGCTTAATAAGATCATGTTCATGTGCAGTTGGAATACTGGCTTTCTTCCAGAAACCCATAACACTGATCAAATTGTTCTTAGCACTAGCTTTCAAAGGGAGCTTCATCTCTGAATGATGGTAAAAAAAAAGTGCCAAAATTTGCTGCTGAGAAGGGAGTTTATCGCCCAATATTTTTGGTAAAGTTGGACCAACAAGCTATATATCTGTTTTAGAACGAGTACTATAACTAGTACTAGCTATGATTGCAAAAAAATTGAAAATTTTAGGGCGTGAAACTCCTAACCGTGAAATAAATGGAGCACGAATTACTACCACATACGCACTTCCTCGGGATGTAGTTAACTGAGGATCTGAGTTGCAGCTTGCTCCTTGCCAGTTTTTCAGATGCCAAAAGTTACAAGTATTATATCATAAATACAACTATATATCTGAAAACATGAATATTTCATATAAACATTTCAATAATAATTTCTGCAAATTTTGCAAAGAAATAAATGGGGTATTTTACACTTCACTGTCTTTTATTTATACCGAAACACGTTAGACAAAAGGGGTAATGCGAGGAGGAAATTAGCGTTAACATTTAGCCGGAGAGAGGCACGAAAGAATATTCTAAATTTACAAAAACATCGTAATACAAAAAAAAAATACCTTATTAGGCCAACGGCCGTCCGATAACTCTCGTTTTTGAGCATTCTCCCTTTTCTCTAGACCCATTTCGGGGTGTTGCGAATTTGTATTTTTATATTTTTAATTTCACAAACCATTATTAATTTTTTATAAACAAACATTTAATTCTTAATTAGACATTACTACATTCGCATCACCCCCTTGAAAATAAGTTTTTCATTAGGAAAACTTATTTATTTCATTTAATTTCTTTTAACAAATTTATTTATTTACTCAACAAATTTATTTATTTTGCAGTTTTTTTTTCTTTTCTTTAACAAATTCAAAAGTAGAACAGAGATGAATTCATTAGAATGACAAATTCCACACATCAGATATTTTGTATCATTTTATAAAATCGAAAGAA
Source organism: Bathynomus jamesi (assembly GCA_023014485.1). Taxonomy (NCBI): domain Eukaryota; kingdom Metazoa; phylum Arthropoda; class Malacostraca; order Isopoda; family Cirolanidae; genus Bathynomus; species Bathynomus jamesi. Next base: position 1,342,911 of record JAJOZX010000402.1, read on the forward strand.
AAATTTATAATTTTCACAACATTTGCATAAAATAACATTTCACACTAAGAATCAAATTTACAACCTGTAACAAAGCTGTTACGTGAAAAATAAAGGCTAATTTTCTTAACAGGTTACAACAAATTTCAAGTTTATAATCTATTCCAGTGATTACTCCTCAAAGATCGCTTTACATTCGAAACAAATATTCATATAGTTACACAGTTACTATCAGGGCAACATAGAAAGAACAAGAAAATGTTTACAAAAAATACTGACCAGAGCGCACATACTATTTCACAAAACACAAAACAAATTTGGGCAATAATCACACCCTTTCACTTATAATTTCATTACATAATAATCAGTGTACGTTTCTGGACGTTGTGTAGATAACAATCCGCAAAGCTGACAACAGACTTCTTAAATTTTCAACCGCAGCTCTCCTGCTCACTTCGCTAGAATGCAAGGGGTTGTATCACCATGCAATAGATCAGTACGCTTGATGTTCTGCGCTCTCTCCAAGAATGGCGAAAAAAAAAACGTGAGAGATGTCCAATTGTAAGAGGATCAAGGGGTGGAGATATACTGAAAGTGGAACCACGCACCGGAATTGGACGGAATTTGCAATTCTAGAAGTCGACGAAGAAACTCGCCTCTCTCATCTCAATTTTGTTGGTGAACGCTGCTCTTCCTACGTTCAGCTGAAAGACTCTCTACGTGGCAATAATCAATCGATCACTTCGCCGTAGGCGGTTTCACAACGAACCTACTGTATATCTGTATGGACAGTAAAGCATTAGACACTCGTTCAACCTCTCGTGGTTTGCCAACTGAGTGCTAAAACACATATTGAGCGAAGCATCGAGCAGCGGGGCCAGGCTTGCCCGAAAAATACCAGTAGACCATCGTCAACCGAAAATGTCCTACACTAAGTCGCTGCGCATTCGGTTTCGTTTCTCTCGGTCTCTCTCTCTTCTCTTCTCTACTCTTGTCTTCACACTCTCTCATCTCGTCGGTGATCGATCACCTAAATCGGGTTAACTAAACTCAATGGATGGAATTTGGATTCAACTTAGTTGCTTCCAAATCGAGCCTCTCGAAATTTAAAAAAAAAATTATTCGAAACGTTTGTACTGCTACTGATTATCAGAGCTGGGCACCGCAAACTCAAAATCACTTCCGCAATCGCAAATCCGCAAACTCAAACCTTACCTTCCGCAACCGCAAATCCGCAAACTGCTTGCCATTTTTGGTGCCGCAAACGCAAATCCGCAAACGCAAACCATATTTCCAATTTTTACAGTGCTGGGCACTTCCGCAAACACTTCCGCAAACCGCAAATTCCGCAATCGCAATTTTAACTATAAAAAGTATCCAAAACATTAAAGAGGTAAAAAAAGTTTTTATATCTTTTTAATGTATAATGTTTTAGCCTTGTTTTTATTAAAAACAAGGCTAAATAATTTATTACAATAAATCACTATTGTAGAAGAAATAAAAATACTACATATATTGATATATTATATTGAACAAAAACACCTCCTGCAAGTAAATAGTAAATAAATTAAATAATAAATTTAATCATTTGAAAGATGACGCGCTGCCTGCCAGCCAATTGGCGGCCAGTGACAGCAGCGTCACAGCACTAGCGAGCTTGGCCAGTGGACACGTGGGAAATTTGCGGAAAGATTTGCGTTTGCGGTCTTAGTTCCGCAACGCAAATTCACTAATTTGCGATGACTTTGCCGCAAACGCAAATCCGCAAACGAAAAACATACTTCCGCAATTGCGGAATTTGCGGTTTGCGGAAGTGTTTGCGGAAGTGCCCAGCTCTGCTGATTATCACTTTTCATATTTAATTTACCGAATTTTTTCGACACTTCACTTCGAAACAATAACTATAATTTGCTCTGGCCAAATTTATGGAAAAATATGACAACCTTTCACAGAATTTCAAAAAAATTTAATCACGTCTAGCTACCAATAAGGTCACTTATGGCAGTTACATCGGAGAGGATAAAAAAATCATCAAACGCAAAGAAACAAAACTACATAGTAGAAATATAAAAGCGCCCCTACATAGTAACCGTTATTATAATTTTAAAAATATTATTATTCAAACTACCTTCAGAAATCACATCGATACATTTAAATACAAAAGTAAAAAATGAAAACCAGAAACTTCATGTCATCAATCCCGACAATCAATGAACCCTCTTACACTTTGTGGGGAGCACACATAGATTATCACAAAAGTGTTACTGGCAATCTAAAAGGCTCCATTTCCGGCCAACACTCAAGCTAAAGTTTCAATTGCACGAGTAAACCCAAATGAAGTTTACAAAATTACCGAAAATTAACTTAATACATTAATACCAACCTGCAACGTAAATTTCACAGGAAGAAAACTCTTAATTCACAAATTACATCTGAGAGACAACTCTCTCCAACGCGAAACCCAGCATGGTTTGTAAATCACAAGAATTCCAGTAATTTATCGTTTCCAAGTGAAACTAAATATAATTTTACATCGTTATTCTAAGAACAGATATTACGAACCGAAAACTTCAGCGCAACCTACTACGTAAACAAAAATGTAAAATCATTGCATAATGACGAGTGTTCACTTTTTGATGTAAGCGAACAAAAAAATTTAAACAGTCGGTCGAATAGCGGACAGATAAGTTTTATTAATACTTTTTCTTTTACAGATCCTTCGTCGGTAGCTTAATTAAGGGACCTTTTCAAGTTTGTGTACCGTTTTTCATATAATTTATTTTTGATTGGTCATACAACCGCCGTCGATTATAACAACTTTTTAAGAAAGGTAAGTTCTTGATAACCTAACCTAACCTAACCTAACCTTCTGTTTTACTCTATGCTGTGCCTAACAGAAGCAAAGAAACACTAGAAAGTTGCATAAAAGCCAACATTGTAGAAAACGGTACATAAACTGGAAAACGTCCTAATTAAGTATATATCCATTTAGTATAAATTAGTGTTACAAGAGCTTGTTTCTGCGTTTCAAGAACATTTTTGCGACACAATAAGCACGCGGTAGACCTACGTTGTAATTTATTAATTTCCAAAAGCTCGTTTTTTCTCTTTTTTTTAATTAATTAATAGCATGGCACCCCCGTCAAGTACTTGCAGTCGCTGTGAAGAGAAATTTTCCGCTTACGCGTTTACGTTGGCGAATAAAAATGAAGTTAGTTTGCAGGTGGTGCTCAAGCATGGAAGTGCTGAGGAACGAGTTAGAACGTGAGAGGGAGGCCAGAGTGAGGCTTGAAGAAAGCGTGATGCTCTTGACAGCAAAATTAGAATCCCTTGAGACCCCAGTTACGACCCTTCCTGCCTCAGTTTTTATTAAAAATATAAATAGTACTAATAGCCCTCTCTTTTCCACTAGTTCCCAACCCTTCGTTCAATGCGTAATGGAGCCCCATTGAGAAAACTTAAGACTTGTCTACCAGTAATAACAATAAGTTTTCTGTTTTAGGTTTCGAAGATGCTGAGGAACCGGAAATACGACTCGTTGGCGATTCCATTGTTCGAGGGCAGCTCGAGGAATTCTGTGGGAGAAACCCTCGTCATAGGCGCCGTTACTGCGACCCCGGTGCAAGGATGGAGGATATAACTAATAGTGTTGAGCATTTTACAGATGGAACCTCTGAGGACACAACGTATGTTATTCATGTCGGTACTAATAACGTTTTAAATTCTAGATCGGAAGAACTGCTGGCTAGATACAGGGACTTACTACGGCGACTAAAAGAAAAACTAAAAAGAGTGTTTTAACAGGTATACTTCCTCGAATTATCCAAAGTAGCAATTTCTACAGCAAGGCGATCTATATCAACAATAACCTAAAGTTTCTTTGCCAACAGGAAGGAGTGCATTTTGCGAATTTATGGAACAGTTTCTACGGCAGGAGGGACTTGTTCCTCGGAGATGGACTTCATCTTAATGACTTTGGAGCTGCGTGTTTAGGAAGATTATTTCATAATACTGTCTCTTCTTTTCAGGCTTCCGTAACTCGAACGGTCCCGGCGTAATTTCCTCAAATTTCCCCTGCGCTCGCGAAGGTGTCGCAATTACATACAATTTGAAGGTTCTATCCTTAAATGCTCGTAGCCTACGAAATAAAATAAACGAAATTTTTTCTTTAATTGCTTGTAAAGACTATGATTTAATTGCGATAAATGAATCGTGCCTTAGCACTGAAACACGTGACTTTGTAGGGGACTATCAAATTAGAGATTATAGCCGTTTTGTTAAAAACAGAATAGGTAGGCGAGGAGGCGGTGTTATGTTGTATATCAAAGATAATATTGCGAACGTTATAGAAGTAAAGCACACAATTCCAGAAACGATAGATTCGACTATAGCAGAACTTAAATTGAACGATTTCAAACTTCTTGTTCCGGTTATATATAGGCCCCCTAATCAAACAGCTGATACGGACAAAGCGTTATATCGTGAACTAAAGAGAATAATAGGTAGTGAGCAGGCTTTAGTTATGGGTGACTTTAATTGCGCCAACGTGAATTACGTTACAATGCAGTGAGACGCGGAAGGTAATCGTTTAGTTAATTTTCTCGAGGATAGTTTTCTTATTCAAAAGGTTGGGGAACCTACGAGGTTGGACAGTATTTTAGATTTAGTAATAACTACGGATGATAGGCTAATCACTGATCTTCAAGTAATAGAACCGTTAAGCAATAGCGATCACAATATGGTAGAGTTTGTCCTCTCAGAAAGTCACCCGAAACCAACTAACTCGACTAAAATTCCTAACTTCCAGCAAGCAGACTTTTGTAAATTTCGAAATGAATTGTCACACGTTAATTGGGAAAACGTAATGGGGATCTCAAACGCAAAACTAATGTGGGAATCGTTTGAAACAGTATTTAGGACTATAAATGAGGAATGTGTACCGTACAAAATTAAGCGTGCGAAAGTAAACAACAAGCCCTTGTGATTTACTTCTAGAGTAGGAGACATTATAAAGAGTAGGGATAGGGCTTATAGGCTACATAAGTGCGATAAAGACAATTTGTGGTTACGAAACAACTACATATCTCTAAGGCGCGAAGCGAAAAGTGTAATATAAAAGTCCAAGCGTGAATTTGAAATCTCCATAGCTCGTGACGGTAAAGAAAACCCCAATTGATTCTTTCAATACGTCAACAATAGAAACCCAGTAAAAAGTGTCTTGGGGCCGTTGAAAAATGTTAACGGAGAGCTAGTTCCTGAAAACAAGGAAATGGCTACCTTCCTGAACGAATTTTTTTACGTCAGTTTTTACTATAAAAGATGTAACGAATATCCCTACGGTCATAGACATAATACCTTTTGATAATGGTAATATTTTGGATAATATTGTGGTTAGTGAATGGGAGGTAATGCTCTATATTGATAAAATGAAAATGCATAAATCACCGGGGCCGGATTCCATATGTCCCATACAACTAAAGGAATTAAAAGAAAGCATTGTTGTGTCGCTAACAAAGATTTTTAATGCGTCTATTTCTGAGGGGTGCGTACCAGATAATTTCGAGTTAGCAAATGTAACACCTATCTTTAAGAAAGGCGATAAAGGTGCGGCGGGAAATTATAGGCCAATCAGTTTAACGTCTGTTGTAGGTAAGCGACTAGAATCAATAATTAGGGATTGTATAGTTAAACACTTAGAATTGCATAACTTGGTTACGAATACGCAGCACGGTTTTAGGCGAAACAAATCTTGCTTAACTAATATTTTAGAAATTTTTCAAAGCGTGGTTGAAGTTTACGATAGTCATCGAACGGTTGATGTAGTGTATTTAGATTTTCAAAAGGCTTTTGACACCGTACCGCACAAAAGACTCATTGAGAAAACTAAGGCTCATGGAATCATGGGTGTAGTAATAAATTGGATAGAAGAGTGGTTGCGAGGTAGGAAACAGAGGGTGGTCATTCATGCAGAGGAGTCGTCTTGGGCTAATGTAGCGAGCGGCGTTCCTCAGGGTTCTGTATTGGGCCCCTTGCTTTTTCTTATAGATATTAACGATTTAGATGTCCGCCTAGTCAGTACAGTTTCAAAGTTTGCGGATGACACGAAGCTGGGTGGTAGGGCGATTAATGACGAAGATAGAGGTAAAATCCAGGAAGATCTGAATAAAATCGTTGATTGGTCAGTCACATGGCAAATGAGATTTAACGTCGATAAGTGCAAAATTTTACATACAGGTTCGCGTAACGGTAATTTTGCGTATAGTATGTCAGGGAAGGAGTCAGCAAGCGTAGAGCAGCAAAAAGATTTAGGAGTTATATTCACTGGTGATTTAAAAGTAGAGAAACAAAGGACAACAGCGGTCAATAAAGCAAACAAAGTGTTAGGTTTTATAGCTAGGAATTTTGAGTACAGATCGCGCGATATTATTGTTCCTCTTTAAAAATCATTAGTTAGACCCCATTTGGAGTACGCGATCCAATTTTGGAATCCGCATATGCGAAAAGATACAGACAAAATCGAAAGAGTTCAAAGACGAGCAACTAAGATGATTCTCTCACTTAGGTCGACGTCGTACGAGGATAGGCTTAAGGAGTTAAAATTGACTACACTCGAGACAAGGAGGCTAAGGGGTGATCTAATCCAGGTTTTCAAAATTATGAATGGGTTCGATAACGTAGATAGAGATAGGTTTTTCAAAATATCTCAATATAATAGGACTAGAAATAACGGGTGTAAGTTGACTAGTAGAAGGTTCGAGACAGCAGTTGCCAAAACCTTTTTACGCATAGAATAGTAAAGAGGTGGAATAGTTTGCCGGTAAAAGTAATTAGTAGCCCGTCTATAAACATGTTTCAAAATCGATTAGAGGCATATGTTGATAAAGTGGGTATAGATTAAGGTAGTAAAATTAAAGCTTTGTGGTTCAGAACCCACGTAAAATTTTAGGTCCCCTCCGCCACTACGGAGGACATGCACAATACACAATTACGAACACAGTTAGGTAGACCAGCCATGAGTGGATCCTCGGGTCTTTGTTGGTCTGAAATATTATAACATTATAACAATATAATATATATATATATATATATATATATATATATATATATATAT